>JAVBJF010000576.1:0-167038 GCA_033439095.1 Pseudococcus viburni | reverse complement strand
CGAGGCACGCCTCCGATTACATTTCAACTTCGTGAAATATTAGCCCTGTCTTCATAAATAACGTCCTCAAATAAACAAAAGGTTTAAATTATCTTTTTATGTATAGGATAGGCACCTATACTAAATGTATATTCGTTTCTGTGCTTTGGATCTGTATCCACGTATACCTTACCAGTGGGCTCCTTTCGCTCTTCGTTTCTTCAAACTTTTATACGAGATCGCCGTTAATTTATTTTCTATTCTCATTTTAACAAGATATCAGTCAGTTATTTCTAGGTTTCGAAAAAACCGTGGCAAATAATTTGAAAATAAGTGAAGAATTTTGAAATGTCTGTTTTATGTGGGACCCGAAAATCAAAATTTAATTCAAAGGGATTCAGACAGTAAATTTATAAAATAGAGGGCCAAAGAGGGCATAAAATCAATTTTTTTAAATGCAACCCTTTGATATACAATTTTTACTTGAAAACTTTTTCAGCAGAGTTTTTTTTTTTTATACAGAAATACAACCGTAGTAAACTGAACAGGGTGTCTAACAAACTTTTTAGAGCAAAAAGCTCGACATTGCTAGACCTTTTTGTATGACTTTTTTTTATGGGCACCCCCCCTCCCCTCCCCTCCCCTCCCAGAAAAATAATGATTTTTACGAAAAATTTCAAACAAATGTGATTCAAAAAAAATCACAATGAACTATTTTTTTATTATTTATTAAGGTTCAATGGAAATTGTTTCAAGTTTTAAAAAAATGCTTGACCTTTGAGTCAAAAGGCTTGACTTAGCATGACTAGCTTGACTTCTTAGTCAAAAGCTTGACTTATCTCGACTAGCTTGACTTTGCTTGACTGTTGGAAACTCTGATTGAAACTTATCACGAGAAAAATTTATGAAATTCGAAAGAAATTAAACCCAAGTTCAGAAAATTTGTTATACCTACTTAATATTTAAAAGGTATTGAAAAAATACAAAATTTCTTCAAAATTATTGTTTTGCTTTTTTCCCTTTTTTTTCAATCAAACTTATTGTTCTCCCCCTTTTTCAGAATTTTGAAATTATGTACTTCATTTGAAAATTTTTCAATTGATAAAAATTTTTGTGAAGAATATATTTTTACCCCCCCCCCCATCCCCCAACCTGCAAAAAAAATCGTGAAATGTTTGGAAAATGCCGTGCCAAAGTCCTGATTTTCCATTATGAAATTCTGCTTTATCTAGTACCCACTCCTTGTTGATGAAAATCGTGAAAAATGGATGAAATTTTATCAAAAATGAATAAATTTTGGCAAAAATGACTGAAGAGATTATAAAAATAAAAGAAAAATTATTATTGAAATGCAATCAATTTTTGACGCATTTCGAGTCATTCGAGACAGCTCCACTGAAAAAATAATTGAAATTGTTTCAAATACCTATGTTCAAAATGCCTTGAAAATTTTCGAGCTGTGTCGAATGACTCGAAAATCGAAATGCGTCAAAAATTGATTGAATTTCAATAATAATTTTCCTTCTATTTTTATAATCTCTCCGGCCATTTTTGCCAAAATTTACACCTGTTCGATAAAATTTCATCCATTTTTCACGATTTTCATCAACAAGGAGTGGGTATAGCAGAATTTCATAATGGAAAATCAGGACTTTAGCACGAAATTTTTCAAACAATTCACGGTTGGGGAGGGGGGTGGGTAAAAATATATTTTTTACTAAATTTTTTTATTAATTAAAAAAATCAATTAGAAGAATTTTAAATGACGTACATAATTTCAAAGTTTTGAAAAAGGGGGAGATTAATACGTTTGCTTGAGAAAAAGAAAAAAAAGAAAAACATTTGACATTTTAAACAAAAACAAGACTAGGACTTGCAGAATTAGTGGATACCTTGGCATCTGTCTGAAGCTGATTGAAAAGTGGCTAAATTGTACTCATTAGATAATTGTAAAATGGGACAACTGTCCTAAGATGATTGAGAGGTGAACAATTGTCTTTAGATAATTGCAAAGAGGAACAAAAAATTATCTCAAGGCGATTGAAAGTGGGAGGTATTGCCAATGATGATCAAATAAAGAGACAACATTTCCTCAAGAAGATTTAAAGGTAGGACAATTGTACCCAGATACAAACTTGTAAAATGGGACAACTGTCCAAAGATGATTGAAAAATGGGACATATTGTCCTTTGAGATTAAAAAATGGGACATATCGCTCAAAAATGGCTGAAAAGTGGAACAAATGTCTCCAGAAGCACAGCTAGTGCTGAGTTTTTAATTTTTTTTTCGATATAGAACCAATTTTTCCCATAAATCTTTGAATAAATGAAAAGTCAGAAAAGGTGAATATGGATGAACAAAGCACCTAAGTTTATTCATGAATTTGAAAAAAAAAATCGATGAATGAATATTTCTTTTTCATCCGTTCCTTTCTATCAAACTCCATCCGAAAAATGGAAAATTTGGCAGAAAAAACCAATTAGGAAAAAATAAGCTAAATATCGTATTTTTAAATGAATTGATTTTTTTTCGTCAACAATTTTTGTCTAATTTCACGCCACTTTTACATCATTTTTAAAATTTTTGTAGGTTCTTGAAGCAGCATTAGATATTAATGATTTATCAGTTTCTAAAAACTTTGCAAAAAAATGAAAATTTTACAATTTTTTTTAGAATTTGAAGAATTTTTACGATATACCTATTTTAAGCAAATTTTCTGCACTGCGTCGATTTTTTATTGATTTTAACATAGATCGCAAGAGATTTGAATAACTTTCATCACATTTTTAAAACATTTTGTACAATTTCAATCATTTTTAATGATCTGGAATAATTTCTAACAATTTTTAAAATAAAAATCCAATTTTTTATAGAATTTGAAGAATTTTGACGATATTTTAGGTTATTTTAACGTCATTTTGAACACCTTCATTGTTTTTCATCGAAGTTTTCAAAAAATTTTCAACTATTTTTCTCGTATTTTAAACATTTTTTATGGAATTTTAAAATTTTATGGAATTTTTGAGATCGACTTTGATAAAATTTGACAATCATTTTACCATTGTAAACAAATTTCGCAACATTTCGACATAACTCGTAGCCAACTTTTCTAAACTTCTGAACAATTTTTGTGAAAAATTCAAGCCAATTCTATCGAAATTACCTGCCCGAAAATACCCTTCGAATTTTTTTCCAATAAACCTCAAATCGCATCTTATTCCGAGAAAAGTCACTTTTACAAGACCATCAAAGTACACTCTAGGCCTCAGTCTCTCGTACGATCTAAAAAAGAAACCAAGTCATATAACCCAATTCTCCGATGAATTATTACAATCAATAAATTTCTCGGTTACAAGGTTCATCATCACAGTCGAGCCGCTTTCAAACCAGTAATCCGTCCAAGTCTCAACGGGCAAATAAAAAAGCCATCTCAACATAAAACCCAAATTAATTGGCTTTCAAGTCTGAAAACACAACATTCTACATCCCGAAGCCGAACCCCTAATCTATAAAAATTTTGCAATCGCTATATCCACAATAATTACGGCGCTGTGATACCGAGGAAAACATCAAAAAAAGGGCTGTTGTTTTTAATGATCTCTACTTAAAAATTTTACTCCACTTATTCTTTGTATCCATGCCAAATTGTCATTTCGCTTTGGCTTGTAATCACCACCAGAAGAATAAGTTCAAAGGAACCAACAATTAAATATAATCAGTCAAAATACGCGCGTCGCGCCGCGCCGCAGACAGCAGACGAACGACGTTGTTGATTGATAATCTTCTTTGGTTATTTTAAACCTAATACGCGTATTCAACAAGTCTACGGAGCTCAGAGTGAAAAATTTTCACCAGCAGCGTCGCGTCTCTCAAACAGCAAACAACACCACCAGCACAAGCTCATCCGACGACGTCTTTGTTACGTACAATGTTCGTTTTAGAAATTTTCAACGTTATTTATTACCTTTTCCTCTTCCATCTTCTTCGTCCCAGACTAATCCTTCCCCAAAACAATTAAACCCGATCTCACTGATTCATTAACATACTCGTAGGTATACAAAGAAAAATAATAAGCGATTTACAAACAGCGTGTAGTCCGGTAAACTATATTGGGTGTTACCCCGGTATTATAATACGTTTATTTAAAATATGAAACTTAAATTTGAACAAAAATTACAAAACGGAGCGTGATCTGGCAATAAAACCAATCCATATTACATTATTTCCACCGATATTAATATCATAGGTAGCATTCGATTTTAAGCTTCCATAAACGTCATTTCGCTCCTCGGTTAAAACCGACAAACGCCAGAATACGTATCCAGCCTCCAACCTTCATTAACCAGAAAAATTATAGAAAAATTCGACGCGTCTAATATTTTATATCAACATCCGCGCGGCTACTAAATGAAATACCAAACGAAAAGAAATCCGGCACCCCCACAGGAGTTAGGTGGTTCAATACGTCAACCGTCTGCTGCACCGAGTAATGAAAAATCGTATACGTCTGAATAGGACCGGTTTCTTTTTTTTCATTTTTCAATTTATTCCGAAATTTATAACGAAAATTCAAAATATTTTGTCGACTTGATATTCTGGTTCATTGTTTACTCTGCGATACGAAATGAGAAATTTTTTAATTGTAAATTTTTATAAATATTTTCATTGCATAATTTAGTATTTTATTTAATTAAGTGGTACAATTTTTTTAATTTATGACAATTCCGAGTCCAGAAGTACTCACTATGCCAAGTTTTACGAAAAATATTATGATCATTACTTGTATTTTTCTAAAATACATCAAAATGAAGTAAAATTTTAAAAGTAAACATTCGATAGAAGATGGATTTTTTTATCAATTTCATGAATAAAACAATGAATCACCAAATTCTTGATCAAAAAAAAAAACTGAAGAGAGGAGAAAAAGGTCACAAAAATAAACCACTCTTTGGGGTTAACAATTGATTTTTGATTTGAGGTTCCTCCTTGATTCTACTTCTTCTGAAAATGCAAAATCAGTGTCAACTCAAAATGGTTTCTATATTCAAGCTCACATACATACATAACAGAAGGATCATGAATCATGACTTCATGAGAAAAGAATAAAAGTCAGTGACGAGATTTCATCTCACGCAAGTAAATATAAGTACCTTGAAAAAAAATGGAAAATAAAATGTATTAATTCAAGAATCGAAAAAATGCTTTGCAACGCAAGGAGATACCTATCTGGAAAAAATCCAAAAAAATGAACGGATTTCAAAAATTCGGGCATTTTTTAGGGAGAAGGGAAAAATATAAATGAAGTCTTAGAAAATTTTAAAAAGTTCCAAAGGACGAGATTTTTTCATAGTTTCGAATGTTGATGTCGTTTAATACTTTACCATATTTAGTCTTCGAAATTAGATCCATTTTTTGAATCGACCCTCCCCCTCCCATCCATCTTCTTCTAATAACATAGGATTCCTATTGAAATTCAATTCAATGAAAAGTAGAAAAAAATTTACCCAAAATAACAAAATTGACTAATTTATAATTTATTTATTAATACCTATTTGCTAAAACTACAGTTTTGACTGAATACTTCGATGATTTGTCATAAGTATTGCTTTAGAGCAAAAGCTTTTGAATCGTTGGTACCTATGCAGAGGCGTCGTCAAAAAGGGGCCCGGGGGACAGGCCCACCTGAAAAAAATTCTTCCCCCCTTGGCCACCTAAAATTTATGTTATATTTATAAATTACATTACACTTACACCAGATAGGGATTTTTAAAGCATTGAAACGTGAAAAAATGTCTTTTTAGGGTAAGTATTAAAAATCCAATTTTTTCAAATTTTCGCTCAGGCATGAACAAAATTACACTTCTATGATCTATCTGAGACAAAAGTGCGAAAGAACGCTCCCTTTTTACCCCCTCCCCATTTTTAGCTGGTGAATAAAGTCAGCCCCCCTTTTCCACTTCGAAACAGCAAAAAAAGTTGTCCAACTTACGGCCGTGGTCCCTTTTGTGTCCCTCCAATTTTCGATTCTGACGATGCGACGCCACTTTACCAATGTTTCAAAGATGATTTCTTTATTCAAATGTCACGATTTAAATTTTTTTCAGTTGATGACTTTTGGTCAAGATATTAGATATTTTTGCTTTTTTTTGCCTTTCTAATTTTAAAAATTGCTAAAAAAAAGTGAGACGAAGTGTTAAAAAATTACGGAAATGTAAAATTTTAAAACTTATTTTCAATTTATTGAAATTGCTTATCAATTTTGTAAATTAAAAAAAAAAAATCGGGCATTTTAACAAAACGCCAACATATAAAAAAAATTGTCTATCTGACATTTTGTTGATTTTGTTTCACTTGATTTTAGTAACAGTTTGACATTATGTCAAATTTTGAAAAAAAAATTTCAAAACCTATCTGACATTTCCGTAAGTAACTTTTTGATATTTTCTCACAAATCAAAATTTTGATATTTTATCTAGCGTCGCTATATGAATTTGCCAAAATGATTTAAAATTTTAAAAAATCTAACAAAAATTTATAATATTAATTAGTCAAAATTCCATTTTTTTTAAAAGTCTGACAGAATGTCATTATGTCAGCGATCTTCAAAGTTCGATCGCCAAACTTTGGTCTCCAGTTTTATAGACTGTACCCCAGAAATAAAACTTATCCATGTTAAGACTGCAAATCATGGATGAGTTTCTAACCTAAATTTTTACTTTTGAATTGTTTTAAATAAACATGTTTTAAGAAATTTGCAAAAACCGTTTAAAAATCCAAAAATTGAAATAAAAACAAAAATACAGAAAACTTTTACAAAATTATAAAATTGATTTAAAAAACAAATATAAAAGTGGCCTAAAATGTGATAAAAAAAACTAAAAATTAAAAAAAAACTTATGATTATGACACTTCAAAATTGTTTATTATTTTCAACCACATTTACAGTGCTTTTGAAACATTTTACAAGTTTTATAAAGTTATCACTAAGTACTTTTGTAACATTTTCAATGGATTTTTTATGTTTGCAAATTTTTTATATTACATTTTACAAGATCTTTCAACAATTTTTGATATTTTGAAAATATTTAGGATTTTTGAACAAATTTTATTGAAAATTCATGATTTTCGAAACAACATTTCTGGAAAAATTTACAACTTTCAAAAAATACAACCTCTCAGTCTTGTAAACTTATTTAACATCTTACAAAAGAGAAGATGCAAGAACACATCTTGGATCTATCCCATAAATTCAACTCCCAAACATTCAACTTGGTTTTATCGCGAAAAAAACTAGAAAAAACTCCGATAATACGGATTAAAAACTCGTAAATATCAAAACCCATCAAATTTACTTCAATATTAAAATTATCTACTCGTAAATGACCCTCACTTTCTCCTCTTTACCCAACAGCCGACCAGAAACGAATAAAATATCCGTATAATATACGACGTACATCACGTACACTCGAACACAAATCCACAAATAATCTAGACACAATAATACGCCTACGATATACCGACCAAAATATTCCAACTTAATTAAAATTCAAAAATGTCCAGTCTGCCACGCACCTCGTATTAAATATTCATTGCATGTCAATGAGTCACAGTCGACAAATTTTACTCGAAAAAAAAACCGTACTGTTGAAGAAGATACAGCATATAAGACAGACTCAAATAGAATGATTTCTATATTACGTCGGACACCTGTTTGGGGCGCATCTATCAATCTACATAGCATTTAAATCGCTGGTGTATGTGTTTTAATTCTTCACAGAGAGACTGACCTTTTTGTAGTATTTTGTGTATGTACATCGAGTATAATACCTTATACACAAAATATTAAACGTGTGAATGACATAGCAGATATAGCCATAAAAAAATGTTACATGTTATGACACTAATGGTGGTTTTGACGTTTGTTTCAGTATACCAAACGAACATGAACACAAATCACGCTCCCACATGAGAGTATAAGCTACATGAGCTGTAAAAACATGTCAGATATTTCGGTTTGGTAGCAGAGCAATGTGCAATAATACTTTTAAATGACTCAAGTAGGATCAAAATTTGTAAATTTTTTGCATTTCGATTTTCGAATATTTTCGGTACATGAAATTCAGTTGTACGTGTGATTTATACCGAATCAAAATGTCGAAGATCCAAGTTCAAATCTGCCCAAAATTTTTATTTCATTGGAAATATCGACCTTAAAACTCATCACAGAAAGATGGAAAAACATTGAAAAAAACGTGTTCTTATATTATGGATTTCATTTTTTTGACCATGTTGCATCCATTTTTGGGCCTATACCAAAAAATATATGTCATACCTAAGGGTGCCACGAAATTCTGGAGAGAAAAAATTTCAAGGGACCCTCCCCTTTTTTGGTAAATTTTTGAAATTTTCAAATCGAGAAAACCTTGGAAAATTCAGGAAAATTTTTTTGAAGAAAATTCTCAGATGTACCTATAATCTGTAAAAATTTGAAAAATTTGGACCACCCCTTCAGAGATATAAAATATTGAATTACGAGTATATATAACCCTATAACTCGGGTGGGGGGTGTAGGGGGTTGAAAATTTTTTGGGGTGGTTTTACACCAATACCAACATTTTGGGGTATTTTCATCTCAATCGCTTCAAGGGCCGATTTCACCATCTTACCAGGAATTTTTTTTCAATTTCTTTAATTCTATTTTTTTTATAATGGTATCCAAATTTTAATTTTTTAAAAAATTTTCTACTTTTGAATTTATTCTTCCATTTATTGAGTTGGAAAAAATTTAGAAAAACATGAAACGGTTCTCATCCGTTTTTCCGAATATTAGAGAAACTTCCGCAAAAGTAGTTCCCGAATCTATTTTCCCGAATGAAATTTTCCCAAAGAAACAGGAAATTAAAAAATACTTTTTTATTTCAGAGTATTTTCACAAAACTGTATTGTAGGCCTCTATCGAAGGCCTAATGATAAATTTTGAGATATTGGAAATCAAATTTGCATCACCGATATTTCAAATGGTTATTTATGAGGTTTTTGAAGACCTTCATTTCCATTTTCCCGTCAGTTTTATCATTACAATCAAAGTGAGACCAAGAAATGATGGATGGGGGTGGGATCTAAACCAGAAAAATTCAATGGAGTACAAAGATTTATGGGATTTTCAGAATCTCAATTTTAATTGGGATATTATTCACTCCCTCAACCAAAAATCGTCCCAAAAGGTAGAAAATGAGGAAGGGGATTGATGACCCAATTTTCGAAATAATACAATGCAAGCGGCATTGAAATATGTGAGTCTGAAAACTTGGACTTGTGTTGGAACATTTTCAAAAATAATTACCACATTTTATATTTTGTGTCAGAATGGTAATTTTATTCGACTTTTGGGAACAATTTCATTCGGAAATTTAGATTCAGGAATATATTTTTCAAGAATTTTTCTATTCGGGAATTCGGTCGTTCGAGAAATTGCATTCGGAAAATTGATTCAGAATCCATAAACCTGAAAACATAATTTTAAAATTCAAAGTAGAAAAAAAATTGAAGGAAAATTTCGAAATTATTGGGAAACATTTTTTTTAAATATGAAGTTGAAAAAAATTTGAAGAAATAAATGGAAAAATTTCAGAAAATTCAAAGTAAAAATATTTTATAGTTGGAAAAAATTTTAGCATACCTACCTATTAAAAATTTTTACCACTTTGATTTCATCAAATTTTTTCCAACTCCTTTATTTTCAAATTTTATCCAACTCTAAAATTGCTTCTAATAACTCTGAATTTTTTTCTCAAATTTTTTCAACTCGAAAACTTTTTCAGTTGAAAATTTCTAAAAAATCTTCCAATTCTGATTTTTTTGAAAAAATTTTCAACTTCATGTTTTTAAACTTTCTTTCAGCTCAATAAGTTTGTAATTAGAAAAAAATTTTAAATACTTGATAATAAAAATTGAAAATTGAAAAAATCAAAGTTGAAAATTTTTTATTGTTGAAAACATTTTTAAATTGGATACAATTTTGAAAAAAATTTAGGGTTCAAAAAATCTGAACTTGAAATAAATTTGGTCTTAGATCGTCGAAATCCTATTTTTGACCAGAATAATTAAGAGCTAGTCAAATATCCGGAAATATTTCACCAGAAAAAAATTCAGTTTAGATCAATTCGCCAATATTCCACTGTTTTTCACCACGATACCTCCCACGTACAATGGCAACGATATCACACCGACGATTAATTTATCGTTGCATAACTGTTACCAGTTTACCAGATGACTTTTTAAACGCTTACAAGACTCGTTATTACGAGCGTTTTACATAAAAAAAATACTACACAAAAAGAGTTGGAAAAAATATCAAGTTTTTTTTATTTATGCCTCTATGAAGGTGTTACCGACATTTGTTCAAACGGCAGGGGTTTTTTCAAATACACCAGCCACGACCGATACACGTATAGTGCACATATAGTCAGAAAATCAAGCGCGAGTAAATACAAACGATCCAAAAAAAAAATACAGCTCGCCCACCAAGGCTAATTTGGACACGATTTCAATTACAATAGGCAATCAATCTACGGGTCAACTTTCCATCGTGTACAGATTACATTTTCGATATTATTCTTAACCTGAGCCCGCGCTAGCTACAAATATAACAATACGAATACTAATCAGTTACATTTGGTGAAGACGTGCTTTTTGATTTTTTCCTATCTCTCTTTCTTTCTCACTGGGCTGAAAATAAGCGCCCTATTTACCACGATCAATTATTATCACGCCGACACCCACAACGTCATTGTAGCTCATCGAAAATTTCCCATACGACATTTATCATCGAGTCAATGTTTACTTCGACACGCGATCCGAAAACATTATTAATCTATTGCTAACGATTCGACGATGAGTCGATCAACGCGTCGCAAATTTTCTCAACTCGACGACAATACAAACAGGTGTATTATTCGGCCGAAGAATGGAAAAATTTTCACTTTCTCCGGCGTACTGAGGTTTTGTTGTTCGTCGCAACAATGTCTCAAGTACGTAAGTAATTTTTCGGTAGTTAACTGCTTATGTAAGATAATGCTCGGATGATAAGAACACCAAAGCCGGAAACAATTCTGTTATCTCATCCGTTCAAAATCACATATTCTGATAAGAGAGAAAAAAATTATCAACATTCTTCCGGATAAATTCGTGGATAAGCATTGGCAATCGTATCATGGTGTAACAATGTTGAACACACGCATTCAGCTCGGTATCTCCGAGAGATATACCTTCTGCACAAGCTATTTCCACGTCAACGACCACGCCATATTTACTTAGTCTAATCGAATCTATTTAAAAGCAATGAGCCATCATTTCGGTTAGAAATTTCGCCAAGCATACAATGAAAACCTCATTTTAGTATCGAATGGAAATGTCAAAATCAGCGTTAAAGTCAAAAAGGCGTGAGACTAAAAAAAGCAAAATGATTGACAGTAAAATGGGATCAAAAATACCTACAGATATTAAAACCAACAAGAAGGTTTCCGAACGCATCAAGCCAGCTGTAAAAGTATTCTTTTGCTGGAGGAGAAAAAATACTGTACCTTTACCGAAATGTCTTAAAATCGCGGTATCGTTTTAGAATACGTAGGTACGTAGTAGGTATGGTGATTTAACAATATCCAATTTTTAAAACCGCTATAAGCGTGAAATTGTCGAGTTTATGTTAAAGTTATACCCCTTATACCGCAAATGAATCACAATTTCGATCGTGGCACATATTTGCTGAAGATTTTAAAATAAACATAGCAGTTTCATTATTACATTGTATAATACGATTCGTATTGAAGGTCTTTGACATGTCTGCTGGGGCTTTGTTTGTATTATTTTCACCTATGCCTTGGGTAAGTACTTGAAATTTTTGTATTGATGGAATATGGAGGCGGTTGGGATTGGAATCGACTGATTCCAAAGTAAATACTGTTTTGAAAGAGAAAATTGAGATGAAAACGATGAAAATTGGAGAAGAAAATGTGTACCGATGCGTAGTTACATTCATAGCATTCGCTATTTCTTCTCAGTTGATCTCCCAAAGTCTTTGAAAATATCACGAAGAACGAAATTAGAATCAATGAGGGGGTTGTATGTAGATGGCTTCACTCTATTAATTTTCAAAAATTTAGAAACTTTTCAAAAATTGTAAATTTCTGAAATAAATCAAATGATTAGCAAAAAATTAACCAATTTTCGACATTTCAAGCTTATTGTACAAAGATTAACAGTTCTGAAACATTCTAAATTGGGTAACATTTCCAAAATTTCAGCTGAATTTCTACGATATTGTCTAAATTAGTCAAGATTCTCGATTAAACTTTACTCATACAGTAATTATTTCATTTCACAAAATATTTTTGAAAAATGCTGTTTTTTGTTCAAAATCACAATTTTTTAAAATGGTCCCTACCCAGCGAATCAACTTAAAATAAAATTTAAAAAAAAATAGTTTTCAGATGTGAAACTCTGAAATGTGCATAAATTCCAGTTTAGGCCCAATCACCAAATGAACTTGACGCTCAAAATTCAAAATTTGTCTCGAAAGGACCCAAAACAGAACGTCTCGATTTAAAACTAAAAAATATAAGTACATTTCAGTACTTGAAAATCTTTTTTTTTTTAAATTAAACAAAACATGTTTGAAGTGAAAAAGTCATGAAATTTCGAATTCTCCAACTACTCAAGCTCAACAAAACAAAACTACTTGTCCTCGTCCTCTTTCAAAGCAATAGAATGGATGTCATACTTTTACAAATTTTCAGTAGGAACATTTTTCATCTTAGCTTTCTCAAATTGAATTAGCGAAATTGAGAGCAATTCTGGCTGTTTGCAAATTATTGAAATGCATTTTTACTGTGAATTCGCAAACATTTTCAACGATAAATTAGTAATTTTGACTGATAATTCAAAAAAAAATTATGCAATTTTTAGTAAAAATTCATGCCATTAATTCAAATCGCCAAAATTTCTCCAGATTTACTGATTCAGATTAAAAAAGCAAATCTAAATTTAAATATTTAAACTCATTTGATCTTTTCTTATACATTCTTCAATTCTTGAAAATTGATTCAAATTAGGACCCTGTCAGTTCTATTATTCAATAATTTTAATAGGTTTTCTCTCAATCAGGGGTGTAGCCTGAAATTTCAAATTTCTCGGTGGGGCGGGGGGGTCGGAACTTCCATAATTTTTTGAAAAATTCTGAGTTTTCAACCATCGCTTCTTTCCTAGAAAATTTCTCTAGTATCTACCTCTCAATTTGACAGACTCCCCTCCCCCCCAAAAAAATCAACGAGATCAAATTTGTTGGGAAAAATTGCATACACGGAAGGAAATGCGTCTTTAATTTAAAAAGAAACAATCAAAAATGTTTTAAAATAGTTACTGCCCGAGCGAAGCGAGGGTGAAAATTTTTACGAAAAATCATGTTAGAACGGATAAAATTGTTAGATAGTCCCTGCGGTTAGCTCAGGCATACTGCACTTTTTGAACACGGGTTGAAATGTGGTTTTTATTTTAGTATGACCCAAAAGAAAATTTTCGAGAAGTGGAGACGTCAAAAATTTCTCTTAGGGGAGGAGGGAGGGGAAGTTTTAAGGGGGGTTTTACCCCTATTTTTCCACATGAAGGGGTTGGGGTAAATTTGGTGTCATTTTCATATAATTCGACCCTCCTGAACTCGAATATGCGATTAGTTTTCCGATCTGAAGCGTAGAATTCGCACAATCGCATGATTTGTGTCGCAAAAAGAGGCCAATTTTGAGGAAAAACCGGTAAAATTGCGTTTTTTTTCATCTTGAGACGAGTAATGTGGATCAAGTAAGGTTTGAAACCAGTTTTATATACATTTCGAACCCTCTGAATTCAAATTTGTGATTGGTTTCTCGATAGGAAGTGAAATGGATTCTTGATCGTCGTTTTTTGGTAGTGAAAAACAGCCAATTTTCGATAAAATCGACTCGAATTCGCAATTTCCCATCTTCTCAGCCCAATACCTCGAACCAATCGTAGTATGAAACCATTATTATACGTAATTCGAACCTCCTGAACACGATTTTTCGATTAGTTTCCCGATTGGAAGTGGAGAATTTTCGCAATCGTGAAATTAGTGTAGCGTAAAATGGTCATTTTTTGGTAAATTCGACTCGAATTCGCAATTTCCGATCTTCTCAGCCCAATACCTCGAACCAGTCCTGGTATGAAACCATTTTTGTACGTAATTCGAACCTCCTGAACACGATTTTTCGATTATTTTCCCGTTTGGAAGTGGAGAATTCTCTCAATCGTGAAATTAGTGTAGCGAGAAACACCCAAATTTCGCCAAAACTGACAGGCCCGTGAACGCCGTACTTTCCACGAGAGCGCCGTGGAAAATTTGATGCATCTGTACGGGTTAAATACGACGAGTGGTCAGTTTTAATTGTTTCCAACAATGAAACAATAAAATATATCAGTTAATGGATAAGTAATATCAAGAAATTTATCAAGAAAATTATTTGGTAGTTGTAACTTCATGTTAGGAAAATTGTGTCAGTGAAATGCTAGCATTTCGTTAGCAAAGCGTTATAAAAAAAACAACACATTGATAACACATTAAACACAAGTAACTAACAATATATTATTGAAAAAAAAAAAACAGCAACAAAATACAAATAGGTACCTATCACAAGAAACTTGGAAACTGACCACTCGTCGTATTAAACCCGTGCGGATGCATCAAATTTTCCACGGCGCTCTCGTGGAAAGTTCGGCGTTCACGGGCCTGTCAGTTTTGGCGAAATTTGGGTGTTTCTCGCTACACTAATTTCACGATTGAAAGAATTCTTCACTTCCAATCGGGAAAATAATCAAAAAATCGTGTTCAGGAGGTCCGAATTACGTACAAAAATGGTTTCATACCAGGATTGGTTCGAGGTATTGGACTGAGAAGATGGGAAATTGCGAATTCGGGTCGAATTTACCAAAAATTGGCCATTTTACGCTACACTAATTTCACGATTGAGAGAATTCTCCACTTCCAATCGTGAAACTAATCGAAAAATCGTGTTCAGGAGGTTCGAATTACGTACAAAAATGGTTTCATACCAGGACTGGTTCGAGGTATTGGGCTGAGAAGATGGGAAATTACGAATTCGAGTCGAATTTACCAAAAATTGACCATTTTACGCTACACTAATTTCACGATTGCGAAAATTCTCCACTTCCAATCGGGAAACTAATCGAAAAATCGTGTTCAGGAGGTTCGAATTACGTATAATAATGGTTTCATACTACGATTGGTTCGAGGTATTGGGCTGAGAAGATGGGAAATTGCGAATTCGAGTCGATTTTATCGAAAATTGGCTGTTTTTCACTACCAAAAAACGACGATCAAGAATCCATTTCACTTCCTATCGAGAAACCAATCACAAATTTGAATTCAGAGGGTTCGAAATGTATATAAAACTGGTTTCAAACCTTACTTGATCCACATTACTCGTCTCAAGATGAAAAAAAACGCAATTTTACCTGTTTTTCCTCAAAATTGGCCTCTTTTTGCGACACAAATCATGCGATTGTGCGAATTCTACGCTTCAGATCGGAAAACTAATCGCATATTCGAGTTCAGGAGGGTCGAATTATATGAAAATGACACCAAATTTACCCCAACCCCTTCATGTGGAAAAATAGGGGTAAAACCCCCCTTAAAACTTCCCCTCCCTCCTCCCCTAAGAGAAATTTTTGACGTCTCCACTTCTCGAAAATTTTCTTTTGGGTCATACTAAAATAAAAACCACATTTCAACCCGTGTTCAAAAAGTGCAGTATACCCCCGTTTTTTCATGCTAACCGCAGGGACTAAGATGTTTATTGAGCATTTAAATAATAACGTCTTTACTTTTTTTCTGTACAAGGCGAAAAAAAATTCAAGTATTTCGGAAAAATTCGCGACTTTTGATGAATCTTGGATCAATTTCGCGACTTTTTCGCGACTTTCGCGACCGGTAGACACCCTGTAAATTCAAAATTTGAATCATTTTCATAAATATAAAGGAGTTACACAGGTTTGATGAAAATGTAATTTTGAAATAAACAACTTCTGTGCTAATTATTTTAACCTTAAAAACAGAAAATAATAATAAATCTAAGAAGGGGCGTCGGAAGATTTTTAGGGAGGGTACAAAGTAGGTGTGGAGACTTGGAATACTAGAAGGGGGAGGGAGAAGCAGGGAGCCTTTTTTCGCACAGTCACTATAAATAGTTATACTTAATTGTGATTTCGTTCATGCTTGAGCGAAGCAAAGGCAAAGCTTTGAAAACGTTGGATTTTTAATGTCCCAAAAATACATTTTTTGTGTAAATTCTTGACCTCATGGGGGGGGGTCCACCTCCCACTAGCTACGTCACTGTTCTCAATTAAGACATTTTTTCAAAACGAAACAAAAAAAGTTTCTCAACAGCCATCACTTATTCTTTTCGAATGGGCAAGAATATAGAAGCAAATCAGTGAATTTTTTAATAAAAAGGAGATATATAAGTTCAATCGTAACCAAGGAAAAAATAGTGGGAAATAAATGGGAGATGATAGGTACTCTAACAAGTTAGCAAAATTGAGTTTTGAATTGGAAAATTAAACCTAAAACGTATAGTTTTTTTTAGGAAAAATTAAAATAAAAGAACCAAGAAAGTAGCAAAAGATTAAACTGCTGAATTAAAATTTTAAATTGTCAATTTTTCTGTAATGACATCACATTTGTGAAATTCATGATTGCCACTACCAATTCTTTAAAAATATTTTTCCTCAATTTTTTCACATCATTTCTTTCAAATTTTTCGAACTTTCTGGGAAAAAAGGAAAGAAGTTCATCCAATTGTTTGGGAATAGACAAGATTTCTTGAAAATTTTGCGATTTTTAAAAACAATTGTTTTTTTGAAAAAAATCGCGACTGAATTGAAAAATTTCCTACTTGACACTAACCCCCTGCCCTCATAATTTAATTTCCATGCGTTCTAAAAAAAATAGTAATCTTTTTTCACTTTCAATCGCTTTTAGTAAAGTTTTTTTTAACAACTAAGCAGAAAAAAAATGATACTTGAAAATGTTTTTGCTACTTTTTTTGAGGGGGGGGGGCATTTTGAAAACGGGATTTTAAAAAAACATAAGAAGGAAATGATAAAAAAATATCATAATTATAAATTAATAAAAATGGCAACATCACAAAAAATTAAGCTTTTCATTGTATCATATTTTTAAAAAAAAAATTCATATTTTTTTTTAATTCGACGAATTGAGACCTACGAATTTTGAAAAATAGAGAATCTGCAGTGAAAATTTCCTGTATTTTTGTCAATATTTGCTTCACAAATTTTTTGAAATTTTTATACTTAATTCAATGGAATTTTTCTAAATAAATCAATTCGAAAATCATACTCCAATCCTCTTGAAATAAAATTTCGGTAAAATATGTCTTTCTGTATCATTTTTTCCAAAGCGAATAATTCAAATTCACCAAAAAAAATTCTCATATTTCAATTAACCAACTTGCAACATCCAAAAACATCAATTTTTCTTATCAAACAGCTCCGTGCATTACTTGCAAACGTCCGTATCTCGCAATCAGCCTCACAAAACTTCTCCAAACACCGGACAAACATCAAAGATCCGGGGCAAATTAAACCAACAAAACTCAACAAACGCCAAGCAAAGTTCTAAATAAGCCTACAACGCCATGTTAGAAATAATTACTAGAACCGGGTCGAACATTGTAAAGTTACATAAATCAATTACGAACGTAATAGATCATCGGGTCGGTACCGATAACAATTATAATTAGAGTAATAAAAAACGCTTCGTTTTCTATTTACCAAACACACCAATATTCCGCTATTTAATAGCTGCTCATTTTACGATCTTAAAATAGAATCTATCAAGTGTTTATGACGCCTTATGATATTTATTAACAACGCTGCTCCGCGAGTACAGCACTCGGTACGTGTACTCCATTCTAGGAAATAAATTCGCGTCCATGAAATCGTCGTGAATCGATTTATTGCTGTTAATTTCTCGAGTTGTGATAACGAGAGTGAAAAAAAATTCCCAAAACATCGTAAGGGTAATTTCACAATACGTCGTATTCGATAATTACTTTTTTATACCCGTCTAATCCTTCATATCTGTTTGACGTAGGAAAAATTAAAAGAACTTGTATGAAATTTATCGACCACCCATCTGTAAATTTGAAATTAATAACCCGGCATGATTTCGTTTAAAACGTTTTTAAATTTTATTCGTCGGTAATCACATTTCCGAAACATCGAACAAATTAACATAAAAATACACCTAAGATGGTACTTCGAAATCTATATACCGCATACAGACAAATGTCGAAGGAGAAAAAAAATTGTAATATCGATAAAACTCCTCGAGTACTTTAGATGTTTATCGCGTATATTTAAAACGTTTTGTATATAAGAAAAGAAGAAGGCCCAGAAAGGTGTCGAATACCGATGCTCCGAGGCTCGGGTCGCGTATAACTCTTTGACAGTCTGTCAAAGATATTGACTGTTCTCGATTTGCTTGTGTTTTGTGTCTGCATTCTTATCTGCATCGAGTATCTTATACTCCCTAATTGAAAACTGGACTAACGCGTTTGTAGTTGTACGAGTTCATCTTCGTCTATCCACCAAATTGCTTTGTCCATCAAAAATTTTCAGAGGTTTTACAAGGTGCGGTGAGACGAGCCGCAGTGAGCAGGTAGGTGTTATTAATGTTTTTCCCCCTTTTATTATCTTTTTTAAAGATCGACTCTCTTTAAAAGTATAGAGGTGCAATGTTTATTGAAACGTCTTTCTTTTTAAATCGATTTTCAATGTTTAGATAACCGCATTTAAATTTAGGTCAAATATTTTTTTTCTCTTCTTATTCACCCTCGACAAAAGATATATGAAAGTACTTTCTATTTTCGCCTCAACTCGTTGATGCGTTTTGAAAAACTTCAATCATCGAAACGTCTACGTATAAGAAGCATCTGCCAGGCAAGAATTTTTCCCATTTTTAACCATATTCTGGCTACAAAATTCAAAAATATAAATGTCAATGTAGATATTTTTCGCATTCAATATCGATAATATTGTTCCACCTAAACGTAAAGGTATTCGGAAGAATGTTACAGTTCAAAGATATAACCCAACGATATGAAACAATCTGGGATTTTCTATTTTTCCTGCTTCATACGTACACTTATGTATCCTCCAGACTCGTCATATACTTGAACATCATCATTATACAATGCAAGACACGAAACGCGAATTCAAAGCTGAAAACCGTCGCCGAAAAAGTTGTATTTTAATTAAAAACCAAAATCATCGTCTGAGCTCTTGATTAAGACCGACTGCAGGCGATTTTCCCTCGTTTTCATTTTCTACCGATGCTGCCAAGTTCAAGTGCTGCGTGCGGACGCGACTTCCCTGGTAAAGGAAATTATATACTACGCGTATACTCTCCCTTTTCATTCATTCTTCTTCATTTTCGCTCGCTTTTATTTTTCCATCTTTTTTTCTTCTTCTTTCATTTTAATAAACACTCGTAATTTCAACATTAAAATTAATATTTGTTTTTAGGGAAAATACGAGTACACAAATCAAAAGAAGAGTACCCTAAATCAACTTTCCACTTCTCGGAAGTCAATGGTTTGGAAAATTCTGTTGAAAATTTCGATGATTTTCGAAAATAATACCGAACGGTTTCGCAGTTTTAATTTCAAGCACGCTGAAATTATTTACAGCAATGGGTCTTCCATCTGTAGCTAAAGTTAAGGAAATTAAAGAATTTTTAATTCGCGTCTTTCCCCTTCCCGTTCCAGTTGGGTAGTATAAAATTAATCAACTGCGAAAAAAGATGAAAAACACTTTGATGGTGAAAACGTTAATTGGCCAAGTATGAAAAAAATGGCAAATTTTCCGAGAGAAAAATTTCGAATATGAAATTTAAAAAATCTTGCTATATTAAAACAGATGCTGTCTTGACAAATTAATTTTTACTCAAATTGAAGAATTGCTTTTTAAAATTTTCAAAAAAAATTAATGAAGGTAGATAAGTTGAACCAACACTAAAATTATATTCAAACCCATTTGAAACTGTTCAAAATATGGGTCCATTTATTTTTTTCATTTTTTAATCAAATACACATCAGAACTGTTTGATAAATTTCAAAGTGGAAGGGCTTAATGCATAATTTTTTTATTTTGATAACATGCCATAAGGTATACATTTTTTTCTCAAATAAAATGAACGAAATGTATTAAAAAATGAACCTAATTCAAATTTCGTCCGAAATTTTTGATGAGAATTCAATAAATTGCAACAAAAAAAAACATTAAAATTCATTAGAATATTTCAAAGGTAATTTTGAACGAGTTAAGGGCTTTTCAAACCTTTGATTGGCATCTCTGATTTCACATAAATAACGTTGGTGATGAAAACAGGAATTTTCCGGATTCCTTCATACCTCATTTCATGAATCTACTGTGATAAGTGGCGAGAATGAAAATATTTAGTAAACGTATCAATTTGTGTAAGAGTAATATTTTTATTTTTATTGCGAGAAGTGCATTTTTGTGCATTTTTTTTATCCAAAAAATTTGAGAATAAGAATTTTACCAGCACGAAGCAAGAGTCGAAGTTTGTCAAAGAATCAAGCCTTTTATTACAAGCACATACATTTTAAAGAAAAATGAAGTTGATTTTTGATAATTTTTTGAGAACAGCCGATGGCCTATTGGTATGCTGATTTTTCATAAAAATGGTAAAAAAATCAGAAGATGAAAAACTGGAAATCAGTTTCTAAACTAAGGAGACTTCAGAAAGAATTGTATTTTTTCCCGGGGGGGGGGGGGGGTGGTGGTGGTGTCTCGACCCCCTAAAGAATTTACGTGAAAAGGTGTCTTTTTGGAGAATTAAAAATCAAATTTTCTCAAAACTTCGCTCTCGCTTCGCTCGGGCATGAAAGAAATCATTGTTTGAATAAACTATTCAAAAAATGGTTCCCTTCTGATATTCCGAGTCTCCACACCCACTTCGCACCCTCTCAAAAAAAACTTCTGACGCCAATTCTTTTATTGATTTTTAGGGTCAAAATAATTAATACCTATGTAAGTTGCTTGTTCCAAAATTACATTTTCATCAGTTCTTTTCCTTAAATGTGCTATGCAAATCGCATGAGAACTTTATAAATTTTGAATTCAGTGTTTTTATAGTAAAAGGACATTTGATGGGGAAGGGGGGAGAAACTCAGAATTCCTCAAAAAATTATGAAATATTGGACCCCCTCCATGAGAAATTTCTGGCTACGCCATTGTTTTTTCCAGTGCACAAATTTGTAAAAAAAAAATACTCTCATCAAACTGCCCCTCACCTCAGATTTTCAGCTTCCAAAGTTGAATACAGCGCTTTCTTCTACAATAAATCCGGTGCTATGGGTGAAGAGTCAACTTGAGCTCGAGGCATCAGATCAGCTCGAAAATAGAACGAAACTTCTTCGATTTGGGATGTCGAATTCAGAACAAACGCTGATTTTCAGATTTTTATCTTTAATTATTTTTACAGTGAAAAATCTACGTACCATCGTACCATTTCGAGCCTTTTCACAAATTCGCCAAAAGTCGAAAGATCAATTTTTGGAGCTCAAAATTTGGTTTCGAGGTTCATGTGACAAGGTGACATACTATTTCGAACAAATTTTATCCCGCTCGGCAGTGATAGGTTGTCAAAGTTCTTTAGCCAAAAATGCCATATTATTTTCCCTAATGTTAAAAGATTATAACTTTGGTAAAATAATATTCCCAAAGTAAATACCTCATACTGAAAAATGACGAGAGCTGAATTTTCAGTTGCCTGTGTTAATTTTAACAATTTCTGTAGAAATTTTGATTTTCAAGATTTTGAAAAAAATCAAAATCATGTCGAAATGCTCGAAAGGGTCGGAAGTGGTTGAATTCGAGTCCCGAAGAGGAAAACTAGGTGAGGAACGATTATTCCTTTGAATCAAGCAGACGACAAGCAGACTTCAATCTTCATCATTTTTTATTATTTTTGAAAAAAAAAGTTCAAAAACGCCATCAGAAATGGTTGTCTGAAGATCAAAGGAATTTGAAAATGCTGGAGAGAGTCAAGGATTCATTTTCGTCAATTTTATAGGAAAGTAATTTTTTTTCGAAAATTACTCATTTTTAGTTGTAAATACTTGAGAATTTTTTTATTTTCAAAAATTAGCTAAAAATTGAAAAATCAACGCGGGCTGTTCAAAAATCTCACTCTCGTAGAAATCAAAGCCAAACAGATCTCAAGTAGTTTCCTTGTGAGTTGGAAAATTAGAGTTTTTCTGTGCTTTTTATTTTCATTTCTTACCTCGTCCCCTTTCAATCATTAGCCTCCAATTCTTCTTACAAATAAGCATAATTTCATATCAAATTTTGTCTACTTTAGAAAACGCTTTTAATTACCAACGACAACGAGACACAAGGGACACGATTCTTCAAATAATGATTTAAATTTTATCTTCGAATTCGAAATATTTCAAAATGTACGTCATTAAAGGCGGCGAGTAACTCACAAGAAGCAATCCAAGGGTACAAAAAAATATTTATACAGTTTGAAGTGCGGCCAGCTGTGTATTTAAAATACATTCGTACTGCGACATTTAGTATCACTTTTTTGCTACCCATTTCGCCTCGTCCGGTTCATATGCGATTGTCAATAGAATCGGCAAGTTTGGGTATTATGCCCTCAGAAATGGTAAGAGAAGTACGATACAGACAGAGTAGAAATCTTATCAAAACGAGGATCGATAAGTGGTTCTTGAAAATCCCATTGAATCATAGTATCGCGACTGCGACAATAGTAATTTTTACATTTGGTGCAATGGGTCCTCATAGCGCATAGTTGGTCTCGGTATGCTGGCTACAGCAGCGGTATAAATGTAACAATAGAACTAATCTCCGGTCGAATGTTTCGTAAATGTACACCATTTTCGAAATAAGTGCTTAAAGGTGTAAGCGAATGAATAGTTATCTTTGCGAATTGCTGCGCGCTCATTTTACTCGTATATAGAAAGTGTTTTTCAACCAAGATTTGACCGTTTTGATTACCGTCGTTGGGCCGGAAACAGCGTATTCACGATGGTAAAAGAGGCCGAACTCGAAACCCAAACCCTCCGCGACCTTTATCAAAATAAAAGCGTAATTTTTACCAAAAATAACAAATTTTTCGCCGTTTGCACATTTACATGGGCGTACGAGCATTTCCAATTCCAGGGTTTACAATTCGACGCGTGTTTAGAAAAGGGAGTGAATTCTGATATCGGCGAGGCACCGTGAACTCAGTGGGCAATTTAGGCGGAAAAAAGTCGATTATTACATTTTTGAAATGTATTTTAGATTTTGAATAGATTTTCATTTTCTAGTGATTAGAGATCTTTAAAGTTGAGAGTGAAAATTTGATTTTGAAATTTTTCAAAAAATAGGCCAAGTTGAGTTTGAAAAAATACGGAGCGGCTTAGAAAAACCCTAATTGCAGAAAAAGTTGCTGGAAGCAAAGACAATCGAAATATTTTTTTAAATTTTTCCACTAGGCCTTGGTTAATTCTTAGGACTCTGTTTTATAGTTCAAAGAGTACGAAAACAAGAAAGAAAAGTTATTTTCTCAATTTAGTTTTTACGCCAATTAAAAATTGCGTAAGTGCGTAAAAAAATTTTCCCTGAATTGCAATGGATTGTTTTGTGATCGCATCAGGGCTGTAACTGTAAGAACGAACGAGAACGAAGAACAAAAAACCAAAAAGAACCAAAAATTTTGAAAACGAAAACGAGAACAAGAATAACTTTGAAAGCGTTAAAAGAACAAGAACGATGATTTCCTCGTTCTTTTTTTTTGTTCTTCACTTGAACCTTTTTTTATTCTGAAACAAATCATCTGTGACCCATAGAAAATGAAAATTGATGAATGATAATGGCAAATACGTCGTATGCAGTAATCCAATTAAACTTGATTCCCCAAAATTAATGTTTGCATTGTTTCAATTTTTCGAACTTGTAAATGTAATGTTGTATGAGAAAAACAAAGAACCAAGAACCAAAAAGAACAAAAAAATAGAAAGAACGCGAACGAGAACTGGAACAATAAAATAAAATTTGAAGAACGAGAACAAGAACAACTTTTGAAGAACGAGAACGAGAACAACTTTTGGAAAAGGAAAACGGGAACGAGAAATATAATAATAAATATTTTTGAAGAAAGAGAACGGGAACGGGAACGACTTGTGAAGAACGAGAACGAGAACGGGAACCAAAATTTCATCGTTCTCGCAGCCCTGGATCGCATTCATTTCACAGTTTCGAATTTTTAAACAGAGAATCCGGCTAGGCGATGGTTTTGGTCTTAAAATTTTCATAATTACATTCTCTTTGAAAATACACATCGCACAGTGGTCCAGGAGACCCCTCAAAATGCGCGAAATTCAGTATCATAAAAAAAGAGCAATAAAAGTGGGTAAAAAATAGTGTACATATAGTTTTTTTGGTCGTAGATTACGAATCTGGCAAAAAAAATTGATTCGGGGCAATGGGGAGGGGGTAGGGGAGGTGCTGAAATCGAAATTCACCTAAAATATCGTGTAATATATCGAAATCTAGGTTTTCGAGGTCGTAGATTAAGAATATGACAATAAAAAATTTTTTAGAGGTCACGGGGAGGGAGTGGGGGGTGCTCAAATCAAAATTCACCATAATATCGCGTAGCATATCGGAATCTTGGGTTTCGAGGTCGTAGATTACGAATCCGACAAAAATTTTTTGTGAAAGTAAGAGGGAAGGGGTGGGGGTGCTGAAATTGGAGTTGAACCAAAATATCGTGTAGTAGATCGAAATCTAAGGTATTTTTGCGATTTTAGTAATAGAAATTAGACCAAAAGTTTAAGTGCCACGCCTCAGCACGAAAAATTTTATAGGTGAAGTGGTAGTTTCAAGTGCCCTGAACACGATTTTCCAAATAGTTTTTGCGTCCGTCTGCGTCTGTGTGCATTATAAGCAAAAATGTGCCTTTTTCAACGATTTTTTTCCCATTTTTAGTAATTTTTTTCCAGTATTGTCATTCCCGGCATATAAATAATGACATTAATAAATAAAAAAAACTACTAAAAAAGGAAAAAATCGTTGAAAAAGGCACATTTTTGTTTATAATGCACACGGACGCAGACGGACGCAAAAACTATTTGGAAAATCGTGTTCAGGGCACTTGAAACTACCACTTCATCAATAACATTTTTCGTGCTGAGGCGTGGCACTTATACTTTTGGTCTAATTCATATTACTAAAATCGCAAAAATACCTTCGATTTCGATCTACTACACTATATTTTGGTTCAACTCCAATTTCAGCACCCCCACCCCTTCCCTCTTACTTTCACAAAAAAATTTTGTCGGATTCGTAATCTACGACCTCGAACCCCAAGATTCCGATATGCTACGCGATATTATGGTGAATTTTGATTTGAGCACCCCCTCACCCCCTCCCCATGTCCTCTAAAAAATTTTTTATTGTCATATTCTTAATCTACGACCTCGAAAACCTAGATTACGATATATTACACGACATTTTAGGTGAATTTCGATTTCAGCACTCCCCTACCCTCTTCCCATTGCCCCGAATCAATTTTTTTCTGTCAAATTCGTAATCTACGACCAAAAAAACTATATAAACACTAATTTTTACTCACTTTTATTGCTCTTTTTTTATGATACTGAATTTCGCGCGTTTTGAGGGGTCTCCTGGACCACTGTGCATCGCCACTAACTTAATTGATCCCCCCCCCAAAAAAAAAAAAATCACCGAGAGGTCAGTGGAGAATTTAGGTGGGACAAAGTCCTAGTCGGCGGGATTGAAACTTTCAATTAATGATGATACGTAATTTTCCACGCTGAATCCAAATTTGATAGTAGTTTTGCACCTGGTCCTTCGGAGGAGAGAGGAAAACAACTATGTGAAATCGAGTATCAGTTTGATATGGGTGTCGAAATTTACAATTTCAAGGGTGCTGGATCCAAATTTGATTTTAGTTTTGCACCTATACCCTCAGGAGTGAGTGGATGGGATGGGAGGGGAGGGGAGGGGAGGGGGTGTCAAAAATGTGAAATGGGTTATACAGTTGATATGGGTATTCAAATCTACATTTTCAAGTATGCAAAATCCAAATTTGATATTAGTTTTGCACCTGGACCCTCGGGGGAGAGAGTAAGAGGGGGTCAAATATGTGAAAAGGGGTGTAAAGCTGATATGGGTGTCGAAATCTACATTTTCAATGGTGCTGGATCCAAATGTCGTACTTGTTTTACACCTATATCCTCAAATGTGGGGAAGGGGAGAGGAGGGGAAGGGAGGGGAGGGGTAAAAAAATGTGAAATGTGATCTAAAATTGATATGGGTGTCCAAATCTGCATTTTCGAAGATGCTGAATCCAAATTTGATATTAGTTTTGCACTTAGACACTCAAGGAAGAGGATGGGGGGGTGTAAAATATATGAAATAGAGTATAAAGTTGATATGGGTATCGAAATCTACATTTTCAAGGGCGTTGAATCTAAATTTGATATTATTTTTTTACCTGGGCCCTCGGGGAAGAGGTAAGGGGGTCAAGTTATGTTCCTAACAAGATGTGTTTTCAATGAAAATCATAATATCTATCAATAAAAAAAATTTACAAGAAATTACAGAATAAAATTAAAATAATTTCATTTCTTTTCAATTTCTTTATGAAAAAATAATACCAAATTTGGTTTCAGCATCCTTGAAAATGTAGATTTGGATACCCTTCAAATCAACTTTATACCCAATTTCACAAATTTGACCCTTTTCACCCCTTCCACCAGGGTCCCGGTACAAAAATCATATCAAATTTCGATTTAACACCCTTGAAAATGTAGATTTGGACACCCATATCAACTTAGACTCCACTTTACATTTTTGATCCCTCTCCCCCGAGAATCATGGTGCAAAAATGATATTAAATTTGGATTCAGCGTTGAAAATTACATATTCCATTCTAAAAAATTTCGATTCAACTTCATAGGACTATTTTCAGCCTGAATTGCCTATACTGAGCCTGCTGCGCGAGGTACCCAGATGATGACTTTTTTTCAATTTATTTTCTACTTTCGAACGCGTTTCGTACGAGACCAGTCGGACTCGAAATAATAGATCTTCATTGCGAAACGAGCCGATTAAAAATTTAAACGTGGAGCTTTTTTTTGGGAGAATAATTCGCGTAAATCTGCCAAATATCGCGACGGTCATTGTCTTCGCGATGTTATTCATTCTGCTTTTCGTTTCTTTACTCGAGTCGAATAAGGTACTACGAGAGTACGCCGATTTCAATATTTAATATTCCACGACCGTAAAAGTCATCCGAGGAAACTTTGGCAAAAAGGCGCCGGAAAATGAAACAATTATTAATTCATCGCCGAAACATGTACCAGTCGTTGGGGTATGCACCGTGTATTCATGAATCGTTTACATAGAACATACGAGTAAAGAGAAAAGGTATCTATTTGAACGAGATGGAGAGTGAAAAAGGAGGTAAAAAAAAGAGAAAAGAGACGAACACAACCGTACGAAGAGAATACGAGTACCCAAGAAAAACACACGGATGAGAATGCGTGCGCGAGATAAAAGTAGATGAAAGTCATTTTTGTTTACATTTTTCAAACGGTAAGATTCAAATGTGGGAGTTGATACATATAAAGCCACCTTAAACGCTCGGCGAGCTATTCAAGTTCAACTAAAAAATACCATCTGGAGTTTCAAGTACTGCTGCGGTCGCCTAGAGTTATGACCATCAAAATGAAAAGATTACATTATGAAACGCAGAACGGAACGGGGCGAGGTCCAAGGAGGATTCCGCGCATCGTACTAGTAAAATAAAACGTTTAAATTGTAAACGTACCTAGTACCTACGACCGTTATGCGTATGTAAACAAAAACCACTCAAACATTGCACTGCATCGCGTTATTCGTTTATAATTTATGTATAAAATATAATTTCGCCCTGCCGGACCCCTCCCTCCTGGGCCCTTCAACTTACCGGCTTATACTCTGTATTGCAATATGCTCTTGCAGTCACGACGTGAAAACCAAATAATAAAATTATCGATTCATCGGAGAGTCAGCCGGAGCATAACCTTAACCTGTGATCGTACCGTCCTATGAGTCTCTTCATATTGGGCGGAGATCTTCGTTGATTTTTTTTCAACAGGGCAGCACCTACTTGACGAAGAAAATTTATATGGTCGTCGTCGTGCCCGCAATTTACTCCGTATAAATCAGCTTCGTCATAAATTCAAACATCTTTAGGACATTTCGTCGCTCTTGATATTGTTACAAGATCTTCGAGATGTCCATTCGTATTTGCTGCTGCATCCCACGAACCAACGAAAATGTAATTCCGAATACGTATAGGATTAAGTCGATTTTTTGACGTGTTGAGTTGGTTTTTTTGGGCGACTGGTTTTGAAATTTAGTGCTTTGTGCTTTGGGCGATTCGTGAGATGATCTGTTTCGACCGAATCAACTACCAGCCGATTTTTTTAGCGTTGGAAAGCAATCGGATTGGGGTGAGGTTCCATAGAGTATTATAAAAGGTGGGAAATATTTTAATTCGGTATTAGCTGTTTTATAGGGCTTGTCGAGTGATTTCGTAAAAAAAGAATGATTTGCAAGAGTTCTGCTCATTTGTTGTGTAATGAGTTGTAAATGGTTTGGATTTCTGAATGTCTTTGAATCTTGTAGCTACACTTCAGAAGTTATTAGCAGGCAAAAATGGTAAAACACGAGAAAATTATGGAACACACCAGATGTATTGAATTAACTGCAATTGAAACTTTCTAAATTTTGGCAGTTTTAAAAATTATTTTGTTTTACATGAAAATTATCTGTTATTAAAAACAAGTTTCAATATCATAAATTTTTTAGAAGAATTCGTTATTAATTCTTCTTGAAATTCTGTCTCTCAACATCTCTCAAACATGCCAGTTTCACATCAAACTTCACCTTCTCTCCTCAATTCCTGAAATTCTTTTTAACCACCAGATACAATGATACATACAATCAAAGTCCTCTTATTTTCCACCCTTCTCCTTCTCCCTCCTCTTTCAGCTTCTCCTCCTACCGTGGTAATTATCATTTTTTGCATTGTTCGACCACTATGTGATAAACTGTCAGTCTGTCCTTCACCTTCTCTTTTTCCCCTCCTCTCCCTCCTTCTCGTCTCCTCCTCATTCTCCTTTTTTTTCTGATGGGAGAAATAAAAATTTCCAATCAAACATGCCCCCAATTTTTCAATTTATAGCCCAATTCCTTTTGGAAAATTTCAACTGAATGTAATTTTTCCCGATTTGAACTATTGATAACTTCACACTTTAGAGGAGGAGGGGGGAGGTTCAAAATTGAACCATCAGACAATGTGGCAGGTTGATATCGATGCAATCTTACAAAATGAGAACTTCAAAAGCTAAAATTGCATTTTTCAGTAATTTTTGATTTTTTTTCAAAAATTAACAAACTTAAAAAGCGATTTAACAACAGGAATACAATTCCAGGTAAAAATCGTGCAAAGCTTGTTTCTATTTTCAAAAATCTGTAAATCAAATCAAAAATGTAAATTTGGTCCCTCTAATGCTAAAAGGACGTAACTCCAAAACATTACTTTTTACAGGAGAGCTGAAAAACTGTTTTACTTGAGATTTTTGAATTTCGCGGAGGAGGTGTTGATTTTACTACCTATGTTTTTTTAGTGTTCAGAATGAATTTTCAATAATTTTTTTTCAAAATACCGATTTTTAATTTTGAAAATGGAGTTACGACTTTTTATACTTAATAAAACGCAGAAAACTTATGGAGTTTATGCCAAATTTAAAAATCGATGGAGTTACGACCAAAAAGTTCCAAAATTTTTCAAATAAGGAGTTACGAGAACATCTTTTTTTTAATTTTAAAAATTTGGTTGACTTTTGCGTTTAAATGGTGTTATTTCCAGATGGAGGACGTCCTAAAGTTGCCATTTCAGCAAAAAAACAAAAATTGCTAAATTTTGGAGTTACCGCCTTTTAGCATTAGAGGGACGATTTGTACATTAATTATATTCAAAAAGATGAATATTTTAGCATTTTACTATTATTTTTTTAAAAAAAATGAGCTTTTGAATTTTCTCTAGGGATCCACAAAACATGATTCTTGGACAAAACTACCACAGCCAACATTTACAAAATAAAGATACAAACTTCGAGCTTTTATATTAAATAAGAAACCATTTACTTTGAACTGCAACTTTTTAGCTTTTCATGGGTTCTTAAAATACATTATTAAAAAGTTGAAAATAGTATTTTTCGATACTATACCGGTACAAAATCTCATCCGAAAATTTTTTATCAGGGTGGAAATGTTTTACGTATGTACATTCAAATCATGAAGAGCTTTCAAGTGAGAACAACTGATAAAAGTGCAAAATAGAACTTCCAAAAGTTTTTGAAAAATGAAACCCTCTCATTCCATTTTGATTGCCCTTCATCACATAAGGTGATTCCTACAAAATTTTGAGCTCCATAAAATTGAAAATATTTCCAAATTTTTGAATCTTTTGTGTCTTTAAAAACAGGTTTTCATAAGAATCATCGTTTGATCCAAATTTAGTACATTATATTTACATGCATATAACAACTTTTGGCCATTCAAATTCAAAAATACGAAAAAATCATTTCATGGAATTTTTTTGAAAATATAAATTCTGGAAATGTTCATTTCAAAAATTCATTTGTACCTATTAAATTAGTAATTTTCCATCTTCATGCCCATTCTCAAAAAATGAAAAATGGAAACTTTTTCATTTTTCAAGGGTAGGGGAACGTAAAAGCAAAAATTGAAGGCCATTTTGGAACAATTTTTCACACAGAAATACAAAATGAATTATTTCAGGGTGTCTAACAAAATTTGTTGAGCAAAAAGTTTGGCTTTGCTTAACCTTTTGGAATGACTTTTTGCATGACTTTTCCGAGCAACCCCCACCAAAAAAAGCTGAGTCTGTACGCCAATACCTACCTCCCCCCCCCCAAACTATACATTTGTGTGCTTGCAGCTATTTATGTATAGAAAATTAAAATTTTAACACACACATAAAATTAAAAAAAAAAAAACGTAATTTTTAATAGCTATAGGTATATTTTTGAAAAAAGCTTGACTTTTTGAGTAAATCAGGGTAAATTGGTCAAAAAGCTTGACTTTTCAGGATCGGCATGACCTTTTTGAAAAAAAGCATAACTTATCAGGACAGCTTGACTTGTTAGACACCCTGTATTTCAAACCTTCTTGGAAATATAAATTTACAAATCTAAGTAAATATTCAATTGGGACAAACCGAATACTTTGTACAATCGCTTTTGGCTTCGCTAGATAGCCCTCTATTCTTCGGCATTTTTTTCACCATTCGTTACCTTCACATAAGGAGTTAGCAAAGTCGAAAATTTTCAATCAAAAACTATTAATTTTGTTTTTTTTTACTCAAAGTACGATATTTTTCTAGTCAGAAAAAAATTTTCCCAGAAAAAGGTTACTTCTTTCGAAAATTTTCCGCCTCAAACCTAATTTTAAAAAAAAATGCAATTTTGCTACAATGAAAGAAGGAGCGAATTTCTTTCTCTGACCTCCTCAGTGGCGTCGGAAGGTGGGGTACAAGGGATGGCATTGCCCCTCCCCCCCCAATTACATCACAGAGAGATTTTCGAAGCATTAAAACATGAAAAATGCCTTTTTGGGGCATTAAAAACTCTATTTTCTCAAAGCTTTGCCGTCGCTTCGCTTGAGCACGGATCGACATTGCAAAAAAAATGCTCCTTTTTGGCCCCTCCCCCGAAAATCTTGCTATTATTTCAAGTCTTTGTACTCACTTTGCACCCTCCCAAAAAAAAGCTTCCGACGCCACTGGACCTCCCCCCCTCCATCTTATGGTTATGTTCGGTCTTGATCTGGCAATATAAAATGAATCAATGAGCAAAAATCCAATAAAAATCAATCTAACTGTAAACCAACCTCTTCTCCTCCATTCTTTTCACATCACATCACATTTTTCCAGTCTAATTTCTTCTCTGTCGCAACTTACAATATTTTTTGAGTAATTTTGGACAACGGTAAATCCTTCAGACGAGAATTTCATCTTAAAAATCCCCACAAAACACCTAACACAGTCGTACTTCGTAAAATAACCATAGCACCGCATCACACAGTCGCACACGAGTTTCAAAACAATTTCCACGACACTTGGCGGTCAATTGGACGTGGTTTTTTACGGGACCTCGATCCGACCACGGTACATTAAGCCTTAATCCCAGGTACTTCCATCATCGCATCGGTTAAATAAAAGCTCATCTTTTATACGCGCGGTCACTCGTATCGTATAATTTCAACTAAGCGCTGCACAGTGCACACAGCCATTAAAATCCATTAACTAGCCCGAGCTAAAGTTCAACCACAGTATTACGCTAGTTTTTTCTCTCATTTCGTTAAAAGGGGACTCGACACAGTGAAATTATACTTTTAATACTTCGAAATCCGCTAACATGTGACTGAAATTCGCCACCACATCACCTATATTCCTCATTCGATATGAGATTCGCCTCCGCGACTTGACCCGTAAAAAATTTTCTTCTCTAATTTGTCGAAGAGCTTTCTAAACCGTAGGACGACCTTATACAATATATCGAGTATCTACACAAATTTTACAACATAACGTCGTGTTCGTCGCGTCTCACAACATTATATCCAAGCACACAGAATTCGGTATTGCTACGAAACAAGATGCGAGCGAACGAGTCCTAAGGCCGCGAGTCTTCTTTTTATTACTAATTAAAATGGTCTTTCACGTTGCATCCGAATGGCGCGATAATAAGAAGTATTTATTGGGCTGCGTTATACCTGTCAAACCTACACTTTGGTGAAATTAGAATGTGACACATAGTTGCGAACATGACTATAAAAATGTCGATTGAAAATATTTACCGAAATAATTTTCCCAACAAATGATCAGATATATGGTGTACGAATACGTCGTGTTCGCGTAGGACGAGACCAACACTTTTATATTATGCATTTCTCTTTCTCTATCTGCCTGCTTTGGTATAGACAACGTATACTAAAATAGTAAATTTAATTTGTACGTATCCGGGCTCTTTTTTCCGATACTAAATTGCCAAATACTTGTACTCGACTAATGTGAATAAATATTCCAACGTCTAAAAGTTATGTTTTTTTCGAGATGTACGCGGTTTAAAATGCCACAAATACACGCGTATATATTATTTCATCGTGACCACCTTAACAAATTCGACGCTATAACCAGTAATTTTATTATTTTCTATTCGCACCTCGCTCGTATCTATTTCGAATGGGGAAAAAACTCGTGTTTATGGTCGGTCGCGATAAACAATCGAAAATCTCGTTCGAATTACAATCGACGATATATTTCCAGCGACAGACTATCAATTCGCAAATCCTTGCGTCTATTTATTAATTGCTTCATCAATATAGTCTGAATGCTAAAAAAAGAGCAAAAAGGAGAGGAGGGAAAAAGAACACAAAATCATTCATTCTATTTCCATTCCCCATAGCCATGTCTACAGACCAAACAGCAAAAAGTGTTCAACCACTGTCCATTTTTTGGGGCAAAAAAATTTACTAGACATAATGTAGGTACTGGTTCAGCATTCCCAAAACCGGCAAAAAAAAAATTTTCTAACCCTGCACATAACAGGAGGGTGGGTCAAAAGGGGGTATTTTTTGACCTAGGTCCGGGCAAAAAAATTCAAGTGAGGTTCGATAGAGTCGTGTCCCCTGATGCCGAACATGCATTTTTTTTCCACTGAACACCTGCACAATAGCAATTTGGGGCCCCTTGAATGCAATTTTTGGTCATTTTTGGCCTTTTTCGCCCTATTGTGACTCTGTATCCTCAAACGTGAGAGGGGGCAAATTTCTTTTGTCATATTCCGTTAGACTGAATGTTTATACGCCCAAAGCCGCAAAGTTGATCGAATTAAACCTGCAATATTCGAAGTTATTGAATTTTAATGTTGAGTAAGTATGAGTATTACTCAAATGTCAACTTTACGATTTTTGTTTCAAAAATAATTGTGCGACATATTAAAATGGGTTAAAATTTCACGCTGGATCCGAAAATGACGATAATTTTTTTCCATCTCCCCCCCCCTGCACCCCTAATTAGCTCCCTTACATTTTTTTTTCTCGTTTTAGTGGTGCGACCTATCAAAATGAGTTAAAATTTCGCGCTGGATTCGAAAATGACAATAATTTTTTTTCATCTCCTCTACCCCAACCCCTAATTAGCTCCCTTCAATTTTTTCTCATTTTAGTGGTGCGACCTATTAAAATGGGTTAAAATTTTGCGCTGGATCCGAAAATGATGATAATTTCTTGTCAACTCCCGCACCATTAATTAGTCCCTCAAATTTTATTCTTAATTAATATGTGGAAAAAAATTTTGCTTAGGTTTTAAAAATATAATGCTTAACAGAATTTGAGTAGGTATCTAATGAGTAATGACTTTAAACGTATTCTAAAAAATTACCAAAAAGTAACCGAGAATGAAATTTCAAAAATTAACAAAGAACCGAAAACTCGTATTATTACATTTCCTAAATTTGTTCACCCGGGTGTCCAAAAAAATTGGGTTTGTGAAAAAATCACGATACAAAAAAAATCTTGATACAAAAGTTGTAAAGGATTGAAAATCCATAAATTTTTGTTCTACAATTTTTTTTCTCTTTTAGTGAGTAATGAGTAATAATTTCATTAAAAATGATGAATTTCACTTTTCTAAATAAATTAACTCATAACCACTGCAAAAACGGGAAAAAGTTGTAGAACAAAAAATGATGAATCGTCCACTAAACAAAAACTTTCAAACACATGTATTATTAGGATCATATTCGAATTATAGGTACGTTACATACCTATCAAATCGAGTAGAAACGTCAATTTGAATGCAGTGTGAAATTTTGACCTGTTTTAATAGGTCACACTAATAAATGAGAAAAAATTTATGATGCTAACTAGGGATAGGGGTAGAGAAGAAAAAAAATTATCATTTTAGAATCCAGCGCGAAATTTTAACCGCCGTTTTAATAGGTCGCACCACTAAAATGAGAAAAAATTGAAGGGAGCTAATTAGGGGTTGGGGTAGAGGAGATGAAAAAAATTATTGTCATTTTCGAATCCAGCGCGAAATTTTAACCCATTTTGATAGGTCGCACCACTAAAACGAGAAAAAAAATTAAGGGAGCTAATTAGGGGTGCAGGGGGGGAGATGGAAAAAAATTATCGTCATTTTCGGATCCAGCGCGAAATTTTAACCCATTTTATTATGTCGCACAATTATTTTTGAAACAAAAATCGTAAAGTTGACATTTGAGTAATACTCATACTTACTCAACATTAAAATTCAATAACTTTGAATATTGCAGGATTAATTCGATCAACTTTGCGGCTTTGGGTGTATAAACATTCAGTCTAACGGAATATGACAAAAGAAATTTGCCCCCTCTCACGTTTGAGGATACAGAGCCACAATAGGGCGAAAAAAGGCCAAAAATGACCAAAAATTGCATTCAAGGGGCCCCAAATTGCTATTGTGCAGGTGTGCAGTGGAAAAAAATGCATGTTCGGCATCAGGGGACACGACTCTATCGAACCTCACTTGAATTTTTTTGCCCGGACCTAGGTCAAAAAATACCCCCTTTTGACCCACCCCCCTGTTATGTGCAGGGTTAGAAAATTTTTTTGCCGGTTTTGGGAATGCTGAACCAGTACCTACATTATGTCTAGTAAATTTTGTTGCCCGCAAAAAAAAAAACAGTAAAATCAACTTCCCGAGCACTTTTTTGCAGTTTGGTCTGTAGACTAAAACATGTATTGGATTTTGAAGAAAATTGGTGAGAAAGTTTACTTTGCAGAGGCGTCGTCAAGGGGGCGAGGGCAGCCCCTTTTTTCACTTTTCCATAGAATTTGGCAACCAGGAATTTTTATTTCGATGCTGGCTAATTTTTACAACCAGGCTGAAACCATGAATATGGTGTGCTCAGTAAACAATTCGTCAAAGCTTTACTTTTACACTTTCACTTTTGTGCAATCTTTCCACAAAGCTACGAAGTTTTTGAAAACGTCGATCAAAATCAAACTTTGTACATATTTAGTTCATACTATTTTTCAACATTTTCAAAAACTTTCAAAAGCTCTAAAAATGGCAAAAAAGAAACCAATCAGACTGGAATTTCAGCGAAATTGTTGATTTTCACACGTAAAACCCCTTGAAAACTTCAATTTTCATTTTTGAAAATTTTTGACCCCAAAAAAGGGGGAGGTTAGGGGCAATTTTCAAAATTTCAAATTTTTGCTCAGATATCACATTGTCCGAATTGACGAGTAGATCCAAAGTACAAATTTTCAGCAAATTCGAACAAAACTTCTATTCTCCAGCCTTCTTTAAGCTTTGTCCAAGTTTAGTAAAACCAGTGAATTCGAGGGGTCTGGAACTCGGCGAATTCTTTACCTGCAATTTCCGTTTTTTTGCACTGAGAAAAATGGAGAATGAAAAATGAATAGAAAGTGTTGCAAAAATTATAAATTTTATCTAAAAAAAATAAATTTTATCCAAAAATAATAAATTTTATCCAAAAAAAATAATAACGGGGCACCATTCGCAAAATTAGCAATTTTTATCAAAAAAAATAATAAAATTTATCACGAAATTTGGTAACGTTTATTGCATAGAAAATAAAGTTTGTCAATTTTGCGATAAATATTATTATTTTTTGAATAAATTTTACTAGTTTTGTGAATGGTGCCTTTTTATTATTACTTTAATAAAATTTATTTTTTATTTTTTTGAGTGTGTTTTTTTGAAAAGAACTCAAAAAATTAAGAAACTTTTGTCTACGAAGTTTTTTTATTCAACGTTTCATTTCTGAAAAAAAAGAAATTGAAAATGTGAAAAAGAGCTAAGTATTTAATGATTAGAGAATATAGGTTCACGCTAGTACATTGACATGACCTTTACCATTCTGACATGGAGGGGGTGGGGGGGGGGGTCACTAGCGTGATCCTTGATGTACATATTTACACTTGAATAGAAACAAAATCAGATGAGAATTTCTGTTTTAGGGTTTTATCCGATGTCGATGGCCTGGGCATTGTTGGACAGATACTCAGATCAACGATGGGCAATACTCCCAATAATCTTTCACCTTTACCATCTATGATATCGTAATGATAGGCTTGATAAATCTTCTCTTTCGTCTGTCGAACAGCTTGGGCAACAATGTTCATGACGGTGAGATCACTGATGGTGAAATTCCACGTTTTTAGAAAATTCAGGTCATTAAGGATACACGGTAATGGAACTTCGATTTCGGATATTTTTGAATTCCTGATATTTGTAGGCGACTTAGAAAGGTTTTTCTGGGTAACTTCCAACATTTTAGCTTGAATTTTAGGACGGAAATGGTCGCTGAAGAGATAACTGCCATGACAAATCCTGGAGTAGTCAGTGGCAAAATCAACAATTGCCTGTTCTTTTTGATCCTCGTTGAATTCTGGCTTTAAAATATTGTTTAAAATTGTTTGAGCATGCCCTCGACTGTCTTTTCGTAAATGTTTTTTGCCTTTTTCACTGTCAAATTCTTTTAAAAACAGGTACATGTGGCTGAAGAGGTTTGGTATTTTATTGATAGCTAAATGACGATTATTAGTTATATCGAGCGTGAACTCCAAAGTATTGAACTGAGTTATAATATTTAGAAGATTCTTGGGTATATAAACTTCGTCAACATTCTCAAAAAAAAATTTATAATGCGGACTTGGTATTATTTTATTACGACTATTCCTCTTCGTTTCACCGATGACATGAGGATAGATCAGTTCTGTATTACTTCTTATTTCTTCGCAAGCACATAAAAATGAATTGTAGTCCTGTAAAAATCCAATGACATTAGTGTTGGTTCAACCATGAGTTTATTATGCACTCATTTTATTATTGAACTTACTTTTTTTTTAAGGAGTTGTGTGATGTTTTGTCGGAACAATGCCATCTTTTTGTAGTATTGTACTCGTTTTGGGCGGTCAAGGGCATTGAAAAACACTTTCGATTCTTCAGAAAGTTCGCTTTTAAATGCTGTATCAATAACATTCCAAATTATTCACCATGTTTTATATAGGTAGTACTTACTGTATGTAGGTAATACCAGTGTTCAACGAATATCCGGATATCCGGATATTGAAAAAATATTCGGATTTAGCGAATATCCGGATATCCGATCTTTCCCGAACATATACACGAAGAGGGCCCAAATGCGTTATCAGCAGCGAGCAAAATTCGTGGGGGTACAACATTTAACCCCCACGACAAGTGACACCATCGTCAATTGACCGAAAAGGGGACGTCACAAGGGTCACGACCAATCGCATTCGTAAATAAATATCCGGATATTTTTTCCGAATATCCGGATATTCGTTGAACACTGGGTAATACATATGGATATGCATGTACCTACTTGTGGATACCTTCGGGGCATGGTTCGTATGGAGGACACTTGGTATGTTATTTATTATATTCAATATTATGTTTTACAGGTATACGTGAAAATATGTACTCACTATCAAGTTCTGTATCGGAAATTTCATTATTTTTGGCATTAACTAATAACGTAACTAACAAAACAAAGAAAAATCCAAATATTTTTATGAGTTTTGATGAATTCCAATACATTTTAATCGGGAATCCGTAGTACTAGAAAATAGCGAGTGTGAACTGCAAAAAAAATCACAATGTTTTGGAATGATGAGTTGGTAAATCTAAACGTCTGTACATACGCATATCGGGTCATCTCATTATTTAGTCGTTCAATTTTTTTTTATTCATTGGACAACTTAATCTAAGAAAAAAAATAGATTAGGTATCTAGAAAGACGTTATCAATTTGTATGGTATTCTGATAAAAATGAAATGACTTTCAATCCATAGCTATAACTTAAATTAAACTATTGTAGGTATTAGGTATTAGGTAGCTAGCTATAGGTATCTAGCTATCTACCTAACGAATAATTTAGAGATTTTTACACAAAATGTGGCTTAGCTGCTAGGCGAAGTGAAATGATTAGTACACAAAAAATAATAAAAACTTTTTTTTTTACTTGGCAAATCTCGACGAATAGGGTAACTTTTAATTGGGCAATAAGCCTGAGCATTACAATGGACTAATCTTATAGAAAATTTCACGGTGAATCTAATGCCGCAAACCGTACACCTTCATCTATTTTAGAAAAAAACATTACAGCTCATTCTTTTCAAAATTCTGTGAAAAAATCACATTTTTTTGACCTTTCTCGCGAAAAGGTGAAATTTGCAAGAAAAGTAAGGGTTTTAAGGCCATAATGACCATGGAGAGAGTAATAGAAAATTTCATGGCGAATCAAATGCCGCAAACCGCGGACCTCCATCTCTTTTCGATACAGCTCATTCTATCCAAAATTCTGTGAAAAAAAAACACATTTATGAAATGTGATTTTTTCGTAGAATTTTGGAAAGAATGAGCTCTAACTTTTTTTCGAAAAAAGATGGAGGTCTACGGTTTGCGGCATTGGATTCGTTGTGAAATTTTCTTAAAGATTACTTACTTAAAAAAAAATACAATTTTTTTTTTTGTAATGCTATCAGGCTTACATATTACCCTTGAAAAATCAGTTTTTCGTCCCCCCCCCCAAGCAAACTTTGGAAGCCAGGATTGAGCAAGGAGATGTATTTTGATGTCTAAAATCATAATTTCGGGGATGGAAAAAATTTGAACCTGGAGTAAATTTGGACTTGAATCGTCGAAATTCTATTTGCGTCAAAATGATTTAGGGAAAGCTAGTTTTCAAAGGGCCTTTTAAAAAATTTTGTTATTTAAAATCAGTTTGGGAAAAAACTAAAAAAAATGCGCTTTTTTTAGTTGCTTTTTTAAATTTGAAAAATTTTTAAAAAAAACCTAAAAAAAAATTTAAAATTATAATTTTCTGCTATTTTTCAAACCCCAAGGTTTATAAACCCTTTAATCTGTTTATTTTAAAAAATTGGGCAAACTTTCCGACTTTCTTTTTCCCGGGAATTTTGGGCCATTTTTAAAACCCCGGGGCCATCATTTAAAAATCCCGGGCACCCCTTTCAAAAAAGGTGAAATTTTAATTTATAATCCCGGGAATCTTAAATTTTAAAAATTAGATCCCATTTTTTTGCCCCTTTAAACCAAGGGTTAAAAAGATGCAGGTCACGACTTTGACATATTTTTGATCTTTACCAAATTCAAATCAGTCACTCAAACTCTTCAAAATCGAGTCAAAAAATCATTTTTTGTTAACTAGGATCATTTTTGATTTCATGACAGAGCTGTCAATTGCATTCTGATTTACGTTATTTCAGGCAACACAGATTTTGAGAAAAAATAGTGACTTTAGTGACTTTTTATGAGGCAAAAAGTGACCAATTTTTCAATTTTTTTTCTTATAAATAAATAAACCGCCCCCGCCACTATTTTTTTCATAACTCAAACTGTATTTCTCTCTGCGATAGTGCTGGAAAAACTTTTTTTTATCAATAAATTAGCGTGCATGGTTTTTTTTTTTTAGAAATATCAGTATTTTTTGCAATTTTATGACAGAGCGGTAGACCGTTTGAACAAAAAAAGGGACTTCAGAATGAAAGAAGTGACCAATAGTGACCTTTTGGCAAAAAAGTGACTTTTAGTGATCAACCTTGAAAATAGGGGACAAGTCACTAAAAAAGGTGACTCTGTTTAATGCCTGTTATTTTTATAAAATTTCAGTTGGCAGTACTGCTACAAAAATTTTTTCATGAAATTATTCTGAATTTATTTTAATGAGCAGAAAAAATGTTGGTCTACTTTTCAATTCACTAAATGAAAAACTATTACATAAACCAACATGCAGTTGGCAGTACCGTCGTGGAAATTTTTTCAAAAATTTCATAAAAAATTACTCTGGAAGACCAAAAAAAATTGGCTCGTTTTCATCGAAAATTCGTCCAATTTGCGATTTGCACATTTTCAACCCTTTTTTAAAGGAGAGGAAAAAAATGGGATCCAATTTTGATATGGCACTACCCAAAATTGTCAAAAACAATATTTTTTTTTGAAAATAGCTCCACTTTGAGGTCCCCTTTGGTTTTATTCCTCTTTGAACTTAAAAATCTCCCTTTTTTTTTAAAGGGTTCCCCTCCCGCAACTGAACTTGAATTTCCTCACCCAAATTTTTGTTTTAAAAATCTAGGATATGTTTTTTTTCGCCCATCCTCAAGGCAATAATCAAGACTCCAAACATGAAAATTTGAAACCTTAATTAGGCAATAAACTATCCCAAAATAATCCACCAATCACTCGGCAGAACTCGTAAATACCCTGGAATTAAATTTTTATCGCAATTACCATCGCATACCAAGGCTATGTCAATTTTACCGCAAAAAGTTACACAACATTGAAATCAATCCAATATTCGAGCTGGTCAATTATCTCGAATGTACACAGTACACATACGGTATGATTGCAATTTCGCAATTCCGTTAAAATGTACAAGCTTCACAAAGAGAAGCTGGAAAAAGGGGACATATCCTCTAGAGATCGGTCTTAAAATGGATAGTACGTTGATTTACGACATAGGAGCTTCGAGATAATCAATACTGCGGCGAGATTCCGCCAGAAATAAGATACTTTGTTGACCACGCGTTCGTATCTCCTATCAGAGACACGAGATACCACCGATTTGGTTGATTTTTCAATCGGATTCCCGCTTCCTGACCATAATTTCAACTCGTTCTCACGCGCATGCTCTTGATTTTTTTCCAAACCCATATGATACTCGTTATAAATCAACGTAGCGTATAAAAGCTTCAAAAGCATCCTTTATTTAACCTATGGATAAAAGGCTAATAGAATAAACATTTATGGCACCGAGGGAGTAAAAAAAAAATACATTCAAAGTGTTGAAACGCGAGCAACCTGGTATACGAGTTGAAAATTTCAACTGCCCTCGGCGCCCGACCATTGTCTTCTAATATTTTTTTTTCAAATTAGCTGCAAGGATAATGCGAGAAACTGATTTATGCGTTTAAGGACTGATGATATCTGGTTTCACGGAATGTATGTTTTGTAACTTGTCCACTTTTGAAAAGGCAATAAATACGCCATCGAGATTCCATAAGTTATGTGCTGCGCTTCCGAAGTATATACTAAGGTCGTGAAAGCTAAAAAATCTGACCGTATCGAAGTGCAGAGATACACATGAGTACGAGGGTACGTAGATGTACCACAGGAATACACATTTACATACAAACCAACACATCTGTGCTGGTTTTCGATACCGAATTTAAATCTAAATCGATAAGTGTTATTTAATTTTGAAATAACATTATTTCATTATACGTATACGTACGATCGTACCCCAATCGTAGTATATCGTTGGTACCTATACACGATTTATGCGAGTAACACCTCCATGTTGCAGAAGAATTTGCGAAAAAATGTTCAGATTTTAGATAAAAGCAATCTTTTTTCTTTCAAGACGGAATTTTAATGAGCCTTCTTGTCTTCCTTCCCTTGCTCCCTTTGCCAGCTCAACTGATACAAATTCACCGCCAATCGAATTCGAATTAAATGAGTATGTGGTTCTTTTTCAAGAGAGGAAAATAGCTGATGGAAGTTTCATTATGGTGTCTATACTGGATCTGAAAAATGAAAATTCTCGCTATTTTCTGGAATTTTCTTACCATTTTCATGTAATTTTTTTGGCTTTAAATTTCCCCGAAAAAGAACCTGTTTTTAAAACTTGATTAAAAAGTTCAAGGAGAGGAAAATTTTTATTTTGGCAGTAAAATCAGTAAAATTTTTGCTATTTTCTGGGTTTTCTTATTTTCCTTGCCGGTACTGCCGGTAGGAAATGTAATATTTAGGTAAACCAAGATTTTCTCAAAACAAATTTCAAACCACAAAAAATTAAAAAGAAAATTTTAAAATGTTAGTTGCCCAATTAAAATTCCCCGCAATTAAACTTTGATGAAATAATCAATCAACGAAATGAAAAATTTTTCAATTACGAAATCAAAAATAGGAAACTCATTTCAATTTATCAATCATGATTTAGATACCTGCTTATTAATTAAACGTGAAAATTCAATACCTATTTTATTTTTATTACGTAGCAACAGCCAAATAAAGACGGTTTTTTCTTCTATAGTCTATTCCAAATAAGAAGGTACAAACACATCTGAAGAAACTGGACGTTTTAAGACCTTACTAACCACATGTTGTTCGGTTTAAACATCAAACTCAATTTTTGTGCATAGCAAAGCATACAAAATTCCTTCAAAATTCTCATAATTTACATACATCCAATAGTTCATTACTACAAATCATTTTTTTCTTGCTGATGGAAATAATTATTTGTCTTATTATTGGAAAAAAATTGAAATAATAGATATTTCGTATGCTTTGCAATGCACAAACAGTGAGTTTGATATTTCAATCGAATAATATGTGGTTAGTAAGGTCTTAAAACGCACAGTTTCTTCAGATGTGTTTGTACCTTCTTATTTGGAATAGACTATAGTTCCTATATATTTAGGATTGGGGGGGGGGGGGAGAGAATGAATCCAAATCTATAAAATACGGAATAGATACATGTGCGAAGAAAACGCTTCGAAATAAAACGGATTCAAAGTTGTTGAAAATGTACATAAAAATCAACAATAAAATAACGTCAAACATTTTTTGAAATACTGCAAATTCTTTAAATCGTTATGAAAATTCTTCAATGGTTTTAAAAATGTTCGAAAGGCAGAAAAAATTGTAAAATTCATGTAAAAATAGTAGAACGTGCTGTAAAATTTTTCAAAATTTAGAACTTTACGAAAAGTCAGCGAAGAAATTTAATGTCTCAAAAATTGTAAAATGTTGTAAAAATAAGTAAAATTATTTTTAAAAAATCGGCAATAATTCACGTAAGTAGCGAACAAGATCTCCAAACTTCCAATTATTATTTTACCACATTTTTAATAAAAATTCCACAATTTTTCAATAATTATTATAAGCAATTACTTATGCTATTTTCAAGTGTTTCCGTGATCTTCTTCCGGACTTCAAATTCGATATATTTTATCAATTTTCATGCTATTTTAGTTGATTTTCAGGGAAATTCGGCAATATTATTCAAAGGGTCTCTCCACATTACATAGTGAAAATGGCCCTTGACCCAAATTAGACCAAAAGTGGTCCTAAATGTTTGCCTCGATGTAAAAACTCCCACAAAAATTTTTGACTCCCCCCCACCACCCCTTCCTGAGAAATTGCCCCCTAAATGTCGAAAATTCAATTCATCTTTTCTCAAGATGGGGTGGATGAAAACTTTTGAAATTTTCACAGATGGTAGACCTTATGTAAGTGTATTTGTGGAAATAATTTCAAATTTTTTAAATCAAATTTTCCTAGTTTTTTGCGCTTTAAAATTTTCAAAAAATCAATAAAACAATTTTTGGGGGGTAACATGGCTGAATTTTTTTCCATAATTTGGTGGTACCCTCAGGCATAACATATATTTTTTTCAAAATCCAAAAGTGAGTGCAAGTTGGTCAAAAAAATTGAAACGTGAAGTCAAAGTATGCCCGTCACCAATATTACACTACCGCGAGAGCACCGTGGGATGGGGTAGTCGCCTAGATCCGAGTGTAATAGGTACATATGGTACTTCGGAGGTAAATTTTCATCTATACAGCTCATGCAGAAAAATTGTCATGAGCTGGGTTGTTATTACAATTCATAGCTCCCCCACCCCCATATAAACGTTAGGGGCTGAAATTTTGACTGTGGAAGTTTTTGGTAATGCTCTACGAGCCTGTGAAATAATGTTTTCATTCTGCGTGTCCGACCTCGGGTAGCTCCCTTGTGAGATTGATGGGTGCGTAGTACTGCATACGGAGCATTGAAGCGCGAGCACGTCAACGGCTGTCCCACGGTGCTCTCGCGGTAGTGTAATATTGGTGACGGGCATACTTTGACTTCACGTTTCAATTTTTTTGACCAACTTGCACTCACTTTTGGATTTTGAAAAAAAAATATGTTATACCTGAGGGTACTACCAAATTATGGAAAAAAATTCAGCCATGTTACCCCCAAAAATTTTTTAATGATTTTTTGAAAATTTCAAAGCGCAAAAAACTAGGAAAATTTGATTTAAAAAATTTGAAATTATTTCCACAAATACACTTACATAAGGTCTACCATCTGTGAAAATTTCAAAAGTTTTCATCCACCCCATCCTGAGAAAAGATGAATTGAATTTTCGACATTTAGGGGGCAATTTCTCAGGAAGGGGTGGGGGGGGGTCAAAAATTTTTGTGGGGAGTTTTTACATCGAGGCAAACATTTAGGACCACTTTTGGTCTAATTTGGGTCAAGGGCCATTTTCACTATGTAATGTGGAGAGACCCTTTTTGAAATTTTTTCGATATTTTAAGATCAATTCGAGAAATTTCAATAGCGTTTGCACAAGTATCCAAATTGAATATTTTACATCGAGGTCATTTTGATTATTTTAAACATCTTTGCTTCATGTTTACGAGAAATTTTAATTAACTTTGAACGAATTTCACAACATTTTCGAGAATTATGACTCTGGAATGGAATTACAACATTAGAGGCGTAAACAAGGGGCATATTTTAAAAGATATATTTTGATTTATGTGTTTAAAAACCACGTAAGTACTTCTGCTATCACAGTCATTCTGAGAAAAAAAATCAGCGAAAATAAACTGAATTCCTTCATCTTCGCGAGTCTTTGTGAACGTCAAAACATCGAATAGCAACAGCAGCGATGTCGTTTTGAAATTTCAGCCTAATCTTGAAACTTAACGAATTGAAAATTTAAAAAAAATTCTAAATCGAGTTTAAATGCATTTCAAATTTTTACTACCTATTTAATTCGATCTCATCGATCTAAACAGATAACAGCTAATCACGAATCTATTCGAATTTTTTATCAATTTAATTAAACTTATCAGAGATTATTTTAAGCGGATAAAATTTCAATTCGGAACAGTACTCAGAGGTCATATTTAATACGGTTTCGACTACGCAATTGGATGTTATGACTTGACTTAACGATTTACTCGTAAAATTGCGTCGACGATGAAAGAGCCGATATTTGATTTGAAGACTGAAGAACAGACAGGTAATTCGTTCAATATTTAACATATTTTACTATTCGATTAAATCCACGTTGAAGCGCCATTTTATGCAAAAATAATCAATAATCCCTAATTCTGAGCCAAGAGCTGGCTGTGGAATTGGGACCTTGCAAATATTTGAAGGCTTAATTTTTTTATTTTCCTTTTTGACCACACTTTTATGTACAGTTTATACTCATTCTTCAAAAAAAAAAAATGGCTTGACTAGTACACATTTATCTAGGTATTATAACCACATTTTTTTGCATACTACGCTCTTAGTACACATCGGTAGTTTAGTATTCTTCTTGAATTTTTATTTTACAGCTGCTTTCATTCTATTTACAGAATTTCAAAGGACTTCAAAAATACTCTGAAGATGCAAGCGTAAAATCTACAGTTTTTATCGAGTGTTACCTCAAGACTGGATAACCGTTTCGATCAGACACCTCTTTAATGGCATTTTTTCCTGTTATCATTCAGGCGGGTATTTCAAGAATAACTAATATCATATCGAATTTGAAACATTTCCATCTAAAGCAATAAGAATAATTACCAAGCTGGCAAATAAATCGGATTTAGTAAAGCATTCATCTAAAATACCCTGAATTACAAATCAACTTCGGAACAAATGCGGAATGGGGCTGATTTCCAAAAGGTTGTACTTACAAAAATAGGAACGATGCCGCAAACTTTAGTAAAACAACATTCCACATCAGAACCGAAACTTTAGTTTTTATCGACGAGTACGATTTCAATTTTTCGAGTAAAGATGCGCGCGATTTGCATTGCTCTGGAATACTCGCACCATAGGTTTATCCCTTATTTCACAAAGAAAAAATGTTGATCGAAATATTCACGAGTGAGAAGAGAAGTCATCGAAAACATTCAAAATTAGTTTTGTCAACATACACTTATCAATCAAGAAGAATCTAAGAAATTTTATGAATACCGTTTTCTGCAATGAAAAATATCACCTACATAAGATCTGGGGTGAATTGAATGAAAACATGCATGAACTAAAGCACGGTTCAGTACATTTCACAAGATGAACATTACCTGCAAGTGGATGGATGGCATTTTAAAAGGTCTTGTAGATATTCGCAAACTTTTTTCGAAGAATCGCTGGATTATATTCATGCTAAGACTTCAATGATGGCATAAATGATGAATGTTGTACTCGACGATTCTAACATCAATAGGTATAGATTCCAGTAAAAGAATAACCAAAAATGTCACAGGGAGAAATGGTATAAAATCTTCCATGAGCTGAAGAAGTTACCAGTAAAAATAAAATAAAATGAATGTTAAAACCTACATCATTTGCATAACACCAATTTTTCTGATATCCATCATACCAGATTTGATACGGTGGATATCGTAAAAATTTGCATTATGCTCTACGATGTGGGGGTAACTTTCAATACGAATCCAATCTACCCATCAGGAATTCACATATTTTTTCACACCGTTGAAATTTCAATTTCAGTAAAATTTTGGAAAATTTCAACTTTGGAAAACTTTTATAAAATATTCTCAAAAACATGTCTGAATACCAAGGCTACGGTACTCGTAGCAAAATTCGAAAAGATTTGACAAAACTAAAAATAATGCCGAATTTCTAAACGAAAATAACTGAAAAGGTTGCAGTTTCGCAGCCAATTCATAAGCTGAGGGTAAAGTTACAACTTTGGCTGATTTTTTTGGCAGTCGTAAGCATTTTTAAGGCATTTCTCAATCTATCTTCCTCGATTTATCATGGTTTCATTGGTAAAAAAAAATAATTGTGAAACATGATTTAACTTTTTTTTTTCTCGCGAATGTAGAAATAATGCGAAATCTATTTCCATCGTGAATTCAAATTATTAAATGAATGTCTAAAAACCTATTTCGAGTGGCGAAAGCTAAGTTTAAACGAATAATTCGGAAATAGGAAGGAATAAACATCAGGGCTAATCGTTTCGCTCTTTTTCAAAAGTGGAAAATAGGAGCAGCTACAAAATTATGCCAAAACCGCAAAACGGTTAGTAAAAATTTCACTCTTCTAACTCCACCGTTAACTTTACTCACTCTGTCTTCGAATCTGACAAATAAGGGAACTTTACAGCTAGCCCTTGCCTGAAATTTGGCCAACTAAAAGGGTATGTGTCATCAGTACCTCAGAATCAAATTTTGAGTCGCCCAAGTTGATAACCGCATCTTCAGAAGTAGTTCCAACTGGAGGCTGCAGATTGGCTGGAAAATGATCGAAATCGATTCGTGGGGTGAATTTGAATACATATATGTATAAATCAATTTTCGCATTTTCACTCCATAATTTACTAATACTTTCACGAAAAATCAATATACATCAACGGACCATTTTAGTCATTTTCAAAAATTCTCTAAAACAGTGACGTTCCGAGGACATATTGCTGGAGGAGGGGGGTAAAACCTATAAAAATCCCAACTCAGATTTTCAAGTTTCCCAACTGCACTTTTTTGATACCTACACAGTTTTTCAATTGCCAGGGTGTCCACTATTTCTCAGAAATGATTTTCCTTGACTTTTTCAGGTTTTCCAGACCAATTTTTCGAAATTTTCCAGACCTTTTAAATATGTTATTTCTGAAGGATAGAGAAGGGGTGGTTTTTTCGCGCGATGAAATTGTACAGAAGAATGATTTAAAATGCATTCTGTCCAATCATTTTTTTTTCAAAAATCATTACTTCTTATGAGATTTTTAGATGCTTCCTTTTCCACTCACAAAAAAGACTTAAATTCAATTCTGAAAATTTTTAACGTCACCTCCCTCTCAACTCGGTACAAAAACTTGAGACCTCAAATTTATAACAGAAAAAATTTCAAATGAAAAGGAAAAACTTTGGTGTCAACCAAATCGTGACACTGAAAGTTCGGATATTTCCAGTCTGAAAATTCAAAAATTTCTTCACAATTTATGTTCCTCTCCCCTCTCAAAAAAACAAGTACCTCAAATTCATAAATTTTACCAGTCCCTAATACAATCTTTTTGGCTTGGCCCAGTAAATAATAGATCGATGAGGAGTAAAATATTAATACTTATTATTTTGATGAGATATACAAATGCGATGAGCGCGAGCGAAAATTTTTGAAAAAAAAAGACCTTCAAAACTTTAAAATTCATTACTTCACACTGCCAGTAAAATTTCCTAAAATGTGACCAAAAAAATACAAATTCTCTTCCATTCCCTTCCCTTATTTTTCAAAATCGTGATAAGGGGCATCATGGTACCCGTTCTTAATTTTTTTTTCTAAAATGATGTTCAGCATTTCTGAACATTTTACCTCACAAAAATCACCGACAACAGTAAAAGTAAATCAGAATCTTTTCCCCCTATTTTTCACTTCATATTTAAAAAAAATGATCTTAAGGATGCCTAAAAAATGGGCGCTAATAGTATTTTTAGATCGAAAAAAACATTGCTGAAACCATTTCTGAAAAAATTTTCAATTTTTTCAGAAACGGTTTCAGCAATATGTTTTTTTTTATCCAAAAATCTAGATAAATGTAGTTGAATTTCATATTAGCCAAGTGAAGGGCGACAAGGGAGTGAACTTTTTACACCCGGTAATTTTGAGATCTAAATGTAATTTCGTTGCCATTTCCTCCCCAAATTTTGAAAAAAGTACAAAACGATCAGCTCGAGTAAACAAAATTTCAAATTGTTCATAATTTAAATTTATGAAAACGATTTTCAATTTTCAAAAAAAATTTCTTCGAACATTTTTCAGCTGATAATTTAAAAAGCAAATTAACAAAAAATTTCACATAAACCATTCAAAGCTGAAATTAGAATTTTCTAACGTTCGAAAAAATCCAAACCTTGAACAATGCCATCTTGCCATCAGGATCGTTCATCCCCCTTACCTCGATCATATCGCACCAGCCACCAAGTGCTACCTTTTCGACTAATTATTTACCAAAAGTCGATTCGACTTATGTACATGTATTTTGTTTATTTATTACGATTGTAAACCGGTTCTGAAGTCTTTTATCATTAAAACCTGTTAAAACTCGAGCTCGGACTATTAATTTCGATAGTTACATTAATGAATTCATTCCAGATAACTACTCGTAGCATTTTTTCAAATTTACACTCAACTCGTCCATACATTGGTCGCCGTTTTAATATTTGATTTTACCGATCGGATACTTCCACATGCGCCGTACGAGTAATAAAGCTTTTTTATTTGAACTCGAGAGATGGAAAAAAAAATACCTTATAATATTTGTTATAGTTCACAAAACCTATAAGTATTTGAAAACACGAAAGAGAAATTTTTTCAAAACGCTGCTAGTCTCATAAAAAAATCAGATATATTACCGATAAACACACTGCGAGAATTATAGCAACCATTCTACAGTAAATTACGAAAAAAATAAACCCCTCAAGTCGTACGCTCGTCTCTATCGTTTTGTTTGTTTCTACGAATCAGTTATTAAAAAAAAAATTGAAAGCAAGGCGAGATCATTCGGTGTACTTTATCACTGCGGATATATGAGTACAACGCACGATATTGGTGCACTAGTTTATTATTATTACCAATTCCATATTCATAACTTAGAAACACTGGTAATAATCAAGTTGTAAACTATTTCTAATACGAAGACAACGTTTACGTATTTTTTCCCATTTGGTTTTTGCTTTCGCGCCATTCTCGCTGTGCGAGTGGTGTACTCGTATATTATATTTATATTACTCGAATACATAATATAAGCGAGTCGAAAGCGTGATTCAAAAATCTAATTAAAACCAGCAACGTGTATACTCGAATAATTAAATTTTTTCCGCCTTTCAAACATCTACCAACGATACGTACTCGTATCGTGTATGTAAACGTTTCTTCTGACGAATAAATACATCGAGTATTTTCCTAGCTCTTTCCGGGCGACTCGTACATGAAAGCTCAATGGCAGTCCAATCCAATGATTCTATTTAGTACGATCATTTTAGGTTTTGACCCAAAAGAAATTCCCGGAAACGGGAAAGTTCGTATATAAGCTTTGTAGAGGGTGCATTTCAACATACCCGACTTTCCCTAAAATCGGGGAATATTTTGTCCTCCTTTTGGGGGGTGAGGGGGTTCAAATTTTGGGTTTTCGCCTATAACTTTCGAAATTACGTCCTTACGAAAAAAAAAGTTGAAACAAAAATTGTAGAAAATTCAAAAACAAACAATTTTTTTATTTGCCATTTTTCCTATGACGTCATGGGAGGGAGCTAGCGGCTTCAGAAAAAAATCAATTTTGAAAATTTCCCATTATCAGAAAAATCACCAAAAATCGGGTTAATCGACTTTTAGGAGCGGCTGTTTTGCATAGTACATCCTATTACTATGTAGAATAAGAAAAATGAACAACCGACCCCTCATCTCAAAGTAGGGGGGTGGACCCCCTGTAGAAAAAGTTGTAATTTTCCCCCTGGGATATCTCAGCTACAGTAAAAAATTCAAAAAATTGGTTCAAACAAACGTTGTACATGGTGTCCACCATATTTCAGAAATGATTTTCCCTGACTTTTCCAGGTTTTCCAGACCAATTTTTCGAATTTTTCCAGACCATATAAATATGATATTCGTAAACCAGGGAGGAGAGGGGGGGAGTAAATTTTCGTGTGATGTACTTACATCCCGAAATTTTGTATAAAAATGATATAAAATGCCTAGGGTCTTACGATTTTTTTTTTCAAAATCACTAGATACTTTTTACGATTTAGATGCCTTTCTTCGGATCAAAAAAATATTCAAATTCAATTCTGAAAATTTTTCCGCCCATCCAACTACCCCTCGCCACAAAAATTTAAAAATTTGAATTTATTACCAAAAAAAAAATTTAATAAAAAGGAAAAACCAAGTATTCCCACGCAAAATTAAGTTTTGAAAAATGAAAAAAATTATGCCAGGGTGTTTACCAAATTGAGTGAATAAAAATTCGGATTTTTCCGGGCTAAAAATTTAAAATTTTCTTCGCATTCCATTCCCCTCTTCCCCTCCAAAATGAAAAACACTTGTCTCAAATTTATAAATTCACGCAACCCCTTGCAATTTTTAGTTTGTACCAATAAATGAAAAAGTGAATGAGAAGGTAAAATATAAATAATTTTATGAAAATACCTATATAAATGTGTTAAGCCCGAGCGAAGCAAGGGCGAAAATTTTTACGAAAAAAGATCTTCAAAAGATGAAAATTCACCACTTTTCCAGCATTCATATTTTCCAAAACATGGCCAATAATTTCGATTTTTGTTCCATTCCCTCCCTTTTTTTTCAACATCGTGGTCAAGGGCATCATGACATTTCTTTCTCATTAAAGCTCATTAAAAAGTAAGTTTCCAAAAAAATTAAAAAATTAAAAATAAAGTCTGTAGAAAGAAAGAGTGTAAATTACCCCGAGCGCAGCGAGGGAAATTTTTTTTGGATAATTCATAATTTGATGGACAAAGGCGTGCATTGTACATTACGACCGACAAAAAATAATGAATAAGACAATAATTGGATAAAAGATGTAGTAATTTGGCCCGAGCGGAGCGAGGGCGAAATTTTTTGAAAAATTTATAATAAAATAAGCAAAAAAACATTTTTCTAAATAATTTACATTTTTTTGGGATTTTCGAAAAATTCCAGAGAAAATTCCAAAATTCCCTGACTTTTCCAGACCACCAAAATTCCCTGACTTTTCCCCGTTTTCCCGGTTTTCCAGAGAAGGACACCATGTTGTAGAGCGTTAAAAGACGAACATTTTCCTTTTTTTGCATTTTTTCTACATGGTCTTAGGCCCGAGCTATTGCAAAAATAAAATAGATCGACGCAGCGTTCGAAAATTTCTCACAAAATTTTAAACCCCCTCTTTTGGAGCCCAATTTGGGTCCAGGGGTTAGATGATTATAAAAATCGAGTTTAGCGACCACGAAAACCCCAGAACCTCACTTGTTGGGCTATTGGTTCGCTAGATTTTATACCGGACCTACACACGTGTAATTTATTGAGTTGATGAAAAGTTTTCGAACCCCGCGTCGATCTTTTTTCTTTTTGCAATAGCTCGGCCCCAAGATCACGTAGAAAAAAATGTAAAAAAGGAAAATGTTCGTCTTTTAACGCTCTACAACGTTTGTTTGAACCAATTTTTCGATTTTTTCACTGTAGCTGAGATATTCCAGGGGGAAAATGCAACTTTTTCTACAGGGGATCCAACCCCCCCCCCACTTTGAGATGAGGGGTCGGTTGTTCATTTTTCATATTCTACATAGTAATAGGATGTACTATGCAAAACAGCCGCTCCTAAAAGTCGATTAACCCGATTTTTGGTGATTTTTTTTGATAATGGGAAATTTTCAAAATGGATTTTTTTCTGAAGCCGCTAGCTCCCTCCCATGACGTCATAGGAAAAAATGGTAAATAAGAAAATTGTTTGTTTTTGAATTTTCTACAATTTTTGTTTCAACTTTTTTTTCGTAAGGACGTAATTTCGAAAGTTATAGTCGAAACCCCAAAATTTGAACCCCCTCACCCTCCAAAAAGGGAACAAAATATTCCCCGATTTTAGGGAAAGTCGGGTATGTTGAAATACACCCTCTACAAAGCTTATATACGAACTTTCCCGTTTCCGGAAATTTTTTTTGGCTTTTGGCTTTTTTCAAGCTAAATCGTCCGTATACTAATTTGGCACACGAAAACTCTTTTTTATCCAACACCACGTCCTTCAAGATCTCATCATGCAGCATGGCGCATGCTGCCGGTCTCGCTGTCGCAGACAATCCTCCAGATACCGTTCGATTCAGCAGACAACAGGCGACTGCGTACGTCGTAAAATATATTTATCTAATTTATATTAATTTCTAATCCACAAATAAAAACGGCCACGAAACCGATACGTATGTCGGTGTCAATCGCCTGCGGCCACTTCGTACGTAATAAAAACCTTAAAAACCGAAGTGTATTTTTATTTCATACGTACAAATACGAATAGGTACATTCCGGGTGCTGCAAGTACGTAGAGAAACAAGGGACGAGAGTTGAAGGAAGGAGAAAAAAAAACTAAATTTAATTTCGATAACAAACGAACGCTTTGAAAATAAATCAAAAACAAATTAAGGGCGAAATGAGCCGACAAATATGCAGGTACCAGCATACCTACGTTTTAGATAACACACCCGAGCCAGAGCAGACTGAATAACGCAGACGTTGGTTTTCAGAGTCAGCATACGCGTAGCCTATACTCTAAGAGAGCATTAAAAACCGTTAAATATACATACGCGCAAGCACATGCTATATTCTTATGATATACGATACAAGTATCGTCATTACATCCAGGTCATAAGGTGATCGGAAAATAGTACGTGAAAATGGACACCGGGTACAACGCATTCGATACACGTACTCGTACTAAACAACCAAACACTTTCGTATCCGATTACCGCGCCGCGATCCCATCCCACGAAATATAATGAAAAGCGTTTTCGCTAAATGTGCCATCTCAGCGGGATTTTTGAACCGAGGCAAATCGCCAAGACCTATACTAAGGTTTAGTTTGAACCCAAATGGGGATGTCGTAAAAAAGGCTCGTTGAAATGTCTCCTCATACGTGTCTCCATCCAATCATCTTTTCACCGATATTTCTAATGTAATAACATTGTTTTTAAAAATTTCTGACGTGCAGGCAAAGAAAATCTCGAAAAAAAGAATCAAGAAAGGCTAAACAATTTTTTGAAAAATTGGTTTGAGTAGTTATCCATTTTTAGAAGTCAGAGAAATTGGATGTCGCTGAGGGAAATTGAAAATTTATAGAATTGACATTTTTGGTGGAAATTCTCAGACCAAGATTGGCACTATTTTTCAAAATGAGTTTCCTTGACTTTTCCAGATTCTCCGGACTAATTTTTTTCAAGTTTTCCAAGCTCCTTTATGTAAAATATGTACTTACGCAGAACGTATATTATTAGGGGGGGGGGGTATGAAATCAGTTTTGGTGAAGAAATCTAAAATTGAGTTTTCTAGGGGTTTGAATTCTCTATTTTATTCTTTTCAAAATGAAACATAGTACTTTTTAAAAATCAGTTTTCTTAAGACTAAAAAATTACTTTTTTACAATTAAGATTTTCCTAGAATTAGGAAAAATTTTGGTAAACTGAAAGTTATTCTATCACATACTGATACAAACGAACAGCCACAAACTCAAAATTCTCAACCAGAATTATTCGATCAGTCTTGTTTTTGAACAAAAATAAAAAAAATAAATGATCATTTACACCTGGATCTCAGTAGTACAACTAAACTGAAGTTCGTGCATGAAAAATAAAGTTCGAACTTTAAAGCTGTTTTTCTCAAAATGTACTTTTTCAATGTTCATGTACCTTTTTCTCAGGAACGACTGTATCGATTAATTTACTTTTTTTTAAATTTTCTTTAGCAAGTTATACTCTATAAATTAAATCAGTTACCTAGAAGTGTATATATCATGTGTTTTTGCTCAATTATTGATTTTTCAACGAATTGAAGGATTAGAGCAGTAGTATTCATCATGTAGGTGCAATACATTTTATATGTTGGACTCAAAAAAAGGAAAAAAGAGGTTTTAAGAGGTTCAAAATTTTATTCAGCGTGTAGTACAAAGTATCTTCTACAACATATTAAAAATTTAGCTGCAACCGCTTGCAACCATGAAAATGGTATTGAAAAGAAATTTTTGCCATGGTATATGATACAGAGGTTTTAGCTAAAAATAAGCTCTAACCTTGAAAAATTAGCAGAAAAGGGAAGTTTCGTATATAAGCTATGTAAGGTTTGTCTTTCTATATTCCCAAACTATATTTTGACCCCTTTTGGGGTGAGGGGTTCAAATTTTGTTCGAAATTACGTATAGGTACTTACGAAAAAAAAAGTTGAATCAAAAATTGTAGAGCATCAAAAAACCAACAATTTTGTTACTTACAATTTTTACTCAGGACGTCACGAGAGGGAGCTAGGGCCATAAAAAAAAACAATTTTCCAATTTTCCCATTAACAGAAATTATTTCTGAAAATTGGGTTAATCAGCTTTTAAGAGTGGTTCTTATGCATAGTACATTCTATTACTATGTAGAATAAAAAAAATGTATAATCGATCCCTCATCTCAGAGTGGAGGGGGGGCCCTCCGTAGAAAAAATCGCATTTTCCCCCAAACCTACAGTAAAAAATTCGAAAAATTGGTCCAAACAAACATTGTAGAGCGTTAAAAGACGAACATTTCTCTTTTTCAACGTGGTCAAAAGCGACGTTCAAAAATGTTTCACTACCTCAATAAATTATGCATGTAGGTAGGTATAAGTCTGGTACTAGTAGAATGTAGCGAACCAATAGTCAAACAAGTGGAGTTCTGAAATTTTCATTAGTGTTAAAACTCGATTTTTATAATAATTTGACCCCTGGATTCAAATTGAGCCCCAAAAAGAAGGGTTGAAAATTCCAATTTTTGAACACCACTTTTTTCTTTCTGCATGACCTCGTAGAAAAAAAGTAAAATGTTCGCTTTTCAACGTTTGTTTGAACCAATTTTTCGAATTTTTCACCGTAGCTGAGCTACGCTTGGGAGAAAATACAACTTTTTCTACGGAGTTTCTACCCCCCCCCCCCACTCCACACACACTTTCAAATGTGGGGTTGGTTATACAAAATTTCCCCTTCTGCTAATTTTTTTGGGGTCAAAACCTAAAATATCCATAATTGATATCCCATTTATCCTTTTTGTAGATAATCATAATATTCAAATATCACACTCTCATCTTGAAAAAAATCACAAATTTTGGATTTCAACTCCCCCTAGTACATCCCCTCCCCCGGAGGTCAGATGTGAAAATTGAGGTAAAATTCGTGTTCAGCAACCTAAAAAACATATTATTTTGGTATGTCACACTCTAATTTTGGAAAAAACACAAATTTTGGATTTTAACCCTCCTTAGTACCCCTTCTCATTCTCCCCGGAGGTCAGATGTGAAAATTGAGGTGAAATTCGTATTCAGCGACCCACAAAACATATATTTTGATATGTCACACTCTAATTTTGAAAAAAATCACAAATTTTGGATTTCAACCCCCTTAGTATTCCCTCGGGGGGTCAGATGTGAAAATTGAGGTGAAATTCGTGTTCAGCGACCCAAAAAACATAAAGTGACGTCTTTAAAACAATCACAGCGTTGAATTTGATTTTTGTCCAGTTAAATTATATAGGCGTGGCGTGGACCACTGTGCAACGACTTGACCAGAATTTTCAATAGTGTCCATCTTCATCAAGTCTTACTTTCAGAAGGAATGTTCAATCACTAGGAACTCTTTAGAATATAGGTGTAATTTTGCGACCTGTGTTATTACAATCACATTCCTTAGCTCAAGGAACCAAATGTGGAGCATTATATAGAAAATCAATTCAACAGATTAATCGAGGGTTAGTCATTTTTTTCAGATTTTCTTCAATTGAAATGCTTTTTAAAATTTAATCTAATTTTAATATTTTCCCAACAATCGGAAAAATTTCTTAGCTTCAATTTTTAAAAAAATTTCAAAGTTTCTATCAAATTAAAATTACCATAGGAATCAGTTACAGTTTTCAAAAGAAGAGAAATGCATGTTAAATGTATTTGTTTAAGAACTGAAATTGGTAAAAACTGATTCACAGTCGATGAATTTAAATTAGCAGACTGGTCAAGATAAAGAAGATGACGTTAAGAAATAAAAATTTAAAAAAATTACCATAATACACCTCTAGGTACGAGATGTACCTTGTGCCAAAGAACAGAAAATTTACTTTAGTTCCATTGAAATTAAGAATTCTTGAAAATAATGCAAAATGATCATAATTTCAAAAAAAAGGAGAGTGAGGGGGTCAAAATTTTTTGGGGCATCATTTGAGGGGATTAGAATGAAAATCGAGGCTGGGGCCCATCTCACCTCTTGTTCGAACCCTCTAAAAAACTTTTCTTCAAAATCTCTCGATCATGGATTAGATATAGGTATTCTATGAATTCAATCTAAAAGGCTATGGCAGGCCAAACGTGTTGTTCTGCTCTTTGACCCAAAATTTCGAATCTTGGAAGCAGAGGTGGCAACTTGGAATTTTTTCATGTCTTGCCCTGTTGTCCAAATTTTTTTTCGAAATCCACTTGCATAAAAAATTTATAAGTGGCTGAAGGGGGAGGGGGTGTAATGATGGCACCCAGAAATTATGTTATTTCAGTGACGCTGGCATAGTCAGGGTTTGATAATTCATAAGCGGATTTGTGCAAAGTAAAATTGAAAAATTACAGAATTTCTGTTATTTTTCACTGATTTTTCAGTTAAAATTATTGATTTGTGATTTTATTCTGAATCTGATAAACCGGGAATTGATTGAGAAATTAGTAATTTTTGACCGAAAGGTCAATAAAAAATCATCAATTTTTATAATAGAAGGATTAAAATACTGATAGAGCGAAGCGAGGGCGATTTTTTTTTTGAAAAATCATGTTTCAAGAGCAAAAAAATTCACTTTCTTCACATTTTTGTAATAAAAAAATCACCTGTTCGAGCTTAAGGGGCAGTGACGTAACAGGGGGGTCCAGGGGGTCTGCCCCCCCCCCCTTGGCGTCAGAAACTTACGTGAAAAGTGCCTTTTTGGAGCATGAAAAATCTAATTTTCTCAAAGCTTCGCTCGGGCATGAAAGAAATCACATTTGATAATTATGTATATATAATCAGGAATTTACGTAATAAATGCCTTTTTGAAGCATTAAAAATCAAATTTTTTCAAAACTTCGCCCTCGCTTCGCTCGGGCATGAAAGAAATTGCTAATTCCATAAACTGTTTGAATCAACTATGCAAAAAATAGTTCCCTTTTGATATTCCAAGTCTCCATACCCACTTTGCACCCTCCCCAAAAAAGCTTCTGACGCCAATTATTGGATTTATTAGGTATTTGTATTGGCTTTTAAGGCCAAAATAATTAGTACCTATGTAAGTTGTTTGTTCCAAGATTACATTTTCATCAGTTTTTTCCTTAAACGTGCTATGCAAATCGCATGAAAATTTAATAAAGTTTGAATTTTGTGTTTTTATAGCAAAAGGAAATTTGATTGGGGGGGGGAGGTGAACTTACAATTTCTCAAAAATCATGAAATTTCGGACCCCCTCCTTGAGAAATTTCTGGCTACGCCACACAGTGGTCCCAGAAAAAATTTAGCTGGCCAAAAATCGAAAAATCGGAATGTTTGAAAAACCAAAACAATGGTCTCTCCATGTTGTATAGTGTTCAGGGCATCTAGAATCGTATGTGCGAAAATCTGTTAGACCAACGCATTGGCGTGGGAGCCGCGAGACGCGGACCATTTATATGATGAGCTGATTAGGGGAATATGCGCCTGTTCTTCAAACCACCCGCACGTGTACAATTCTTAGTGGAGTTTTTTCTTGTAAATGTCTTCTAATAGTATTTTTTTCGCTGAGTTCAAATTTATATTTGTTTTTGCGATTTGAAGTGATGCAAGCGGAGTAATCTGGATTTGAAATAAGTACTTTTTTAACATTGAACTTTTACTTAACCTAGACTTATAAAAAAAGGTGCGACCTGATTCGCAAAACTGTTACCGTACATTTCTTCCTTAATATATGTACTTCGACCCCCATTCATTATTTTTTGCCCCGTTTTGCCCCTTTTTGATATAGCCCTATGTTTGTGTTTAAACATTGACATAAAAAGTTTAAATCTGTACAGGGTGGGTATTATAAATTATGTCAAAGCCGTAGGTATCAAAATATATGTTTTTTGATCTTCTGAGTTCATTTGTGAGGTTCTTTCTTCATGAAATCCGAAAGGGATCATACGGCTAATGTATGTGGGCAGGCAAAAGGGTAGGCAAAAAGTTATGGGAACAATACCTTGAAGGAAAAATGAAAAAAATTCGTTATTTTCTGCTCTAATTTTTATTTTATTTTTTAAACTTCTCGTTTTTATTCGTACGTTCCAAAATTTCTTCTGAATTGTTAATTGGGTACAAAGACATTTTAAAAACATGGATTTGAAAAAATTCGAAAATTATTCAAGTCGGAGGAATTTTCAATATATTACTTACCTACTGAAATGCTTCCTAATTCAAAAATTTTTTCAATTTAAATTCTATTTCTTAAAATTAATTTTTTTCAAATTCGGAAAATATTATGAATCGGATTCTGTTTCAGTGTTTAAGAGATAACGAAATAGTAATTTCCAACTCAGAACCTTTAAAAAATGCTTTACATTCATTTTTGAGGTCATGGAATTTATTGGAAAATGTGTCAGAAGAAAAAGTCCAAAAAATAATTAGCAACTATCTTATTAAACTGAGTAAAAAATGGACCACTCCCAAGAGCCCAATTTTGGGTTAGAAACCACATAGACTTCAAAAACGTATTCTGGAGAGTTGAAAATATACATTTTGATACCCCACATGGTTTTTTTTCAAAATCTTGAGGTTTGCCCCCACCCCAAGAGCCCGGTTTTGAGTTATAGATCAAATAGACTTCAAAAATGTGTTTGGGAGGGTTGAAAACATACATTTTAATACCCCACATGATTTTTTTCAAAATTTTGAGTTTTGCCCCCACCCCCAAGAGCCCAGTTTTGAGTTATAGATCAAATAGACTTCAAAAATGTGTTTGGGAGGGTTGAAAACATACATTTTGATACCCCACATGATTTTTTTCAAAATTTTGAGTTTTGCCCCCCCCCCCCCACAGGGCCCAATTTTGGGTTTCCGACAAAACCGATATGAAAAATGGATTCAGCGCCCCAAAAAACCTCCGTACAGCAATTTTCAGAATTCATATTTGATTTTAACTATTTTTGGCCAGCTAAATTTTTTCTGAGACCACTGTGCGCCACTGTTAAGGGGGGCTCTTCATGTCTTGCCCAACACAGCTCATGTCTTGCTGAAGCCTTTGGGCAATACAATAGTTGCCACCACTGCTTGGAAGCACTTTTCAGACACCAGTAAGAGATGACTTTTGAGCATCTCAAAAGCAACCCAAAGTAAGCTAACGCTGATCACGAATTTAAATTCAATATTTAAGCGCTGCGCTCATTCATACAATATAATCATTACAATATATCTATACCGACAATCGTACTTCAGGAAATAACTCATATCGCATTGCGTCACACCGAGTAATTAATTTTTTCTACGAATGTTTTTTTTTCACGTTATTAATTCGAGGAGAAAACCTTCATCGAGGGGATTGATCATCGGCGTAGGAAGACGGAGCCACGAAGAACACCATCCCAGAATTCGATTCTCATCACCACGTGATATTTGCTTTTTGTCTTACATGTCCAGTTTTCAAATTGAAAGGATAAAAATCATTGTAGGATTTATTTCTCGGTACGTCGGTAGGACAAAGCACCAGCCACGATCATTCGTCGAAACCGAATAACGCGATAATAATTGGAACAATAAATCGATACACCGATCGCTGATGGCAACAGAGATGTAGAACTAACCGCGAGAGCAATTGTATAATAAGCGAATGACAATTAAAAGTCAAGGCTACTTGAAATATATATTCGATTGCGCCGAAATGATTAGTAATTTCGGGTCGCGGTCGGTTCGTGGATAAATCTTGAATAATAAAAGCAGAAAGAATGATATCACGTGGTTACACGTAAGTACGTCTTATACGAGTACCCAGACAATTCATTCTTTTTTTTTTCGTACTCGTATTTTGAAATTTATTGTCAGACGTACGAGTATAGTTATAATATGAAATATTCGCCAAGTTTATTCGGTTCTTCTCGTATTTCGCAGCTCGCCAGAGAGTCACGTAGATGCGCCGAATACTTGGGCAACAAGAAGCTACTTCGGTAGATAAATTTGCGCGAAGAAATTCTTGGCACAAGCTATAACAAGAGAGGCTGGTGTAAAAGTAATCTGTATAAATGTAATTAAAATAAATAAACTTAAAACGACTCCGTATCTTAGGATTAGTCCGATCACGCACGACTTTTTTTTCCAATCAAAGTGAAATTAAATTTTTTCGTACTGTGAAAGTATCCTATAGAACGAATATCGGCAACGCGAGCGGGAAATTTCACCTAAGCAGATTATTTTCACGAGTTTAACACGAAGAATCAAAGGGGCAATACACGCGAGAAACAATTTTCCTCAATACGGTTTTACACACGATATTTACAATCACGATGGTTTCCTTCGATTGCTCGTGTAAGCGTGTTGACTTTTACGTGCTGCTCGTTGGCATCTGCTAACGGTGAATTTTTGCCTTTTTCTACGGTCGAGATTGAAATAGAATAAAAAAAGCTCGCCGGTTTCCAACATTGGCGTCGATTTATGAAGAAAATGAACGATCGATCGTGCGTTTGGTATTTACATAGAGGAAAATAGCTGGTCCGGGAGAGGACGAGAATCGAACACGATCATTGGTAATTTTCCTCTTGGTAGTCGACTTTTTGGGTGGCAGAGTTGTCGATAAAGACGGAAGCCAAAAGACTGGCGGCGATTCGGAGTCGAATTCGAAGGCGGCCGCGGAAAAGTAATTATTTCATAGAAGGCATCTGTTTAGAAATGTATCACGTCATTGTGTTGTATTAAGATGACGAGATAGCAAGTCGCTCTTAGCGGGTGGTTCGAAACTATGGGATTGGTATAACCCGTTGAGTATATGGCCTCGGAAGTACACCAAAAAAACGCAGACGCAGACCAAGATGGAAAAAAATCCGATCGAATTGCTGCGGAGTGAAATTATTAAACAGACGATTGTATCCGCGTGTACTTTTATCTCGGACCGAGGGTCTGCGCCCCATCTATGACGATGACGAAGACGCTAATTCGAACAAGAGACCATGCTTATGCACACGATATCTATACTGCATCTCACACTCGTTCAGAGACGGGCCCGCGTTCGCCTTAAGTAACATATCCAGCATTTCTATTGCCGATGCAACGTTTGGAAATGCGTCGTGTTAAATGTGACGCTAATCCGATTAACAGGTTACCGCTCCGTATGAGTTATTATTTTCGAAACTTGGAATCCGAATCTGTATCCAGTTTTGAATCTGATTCCGTATCAAGGTATACCGTTGGTATGATATTATAAGGGTCGATGTCGATGCAGTACATATGCAGAGGGATACGTGGTATTAATTTGGGCGGTTACGCAATTCGCCTGCTCTATGAATTATTAATTTTTCTAATGACTGCGATGAGTAAGCGATTTTCAGCCCGGTGTCGGCGCTATCGCCGGTGAAAAATCTCAAATTGAAATTTGTTCGGCGTGATTGTTTATATCGGACGAGCAGATTAGCGCATGGGCTCGGTAGTTATTTGTTGTTTCATCTTTTCATGTCCATCGGCCAAGCTTAACTTTCTTTAAAGTCTCGTTAAGCACATGTCACGGATATGGGATTTCGTTCCAATGCGATGCAGTTACGTATTTAGATATACGAAATTCATCGGTGATTCGTTGGTATGATGAACTTGCCCGGATCTCCACCCAAACCGACCAGTTACAAAGCGAAATTTCAAACGAGATGGGAGATGGGTGAGCGATTCAATTTCGAACATTGAAATAGTTTGTACTTTGGCTCACGAAAAATAGAAATAAAAATTGAATTTTTCTAGCTAATATTTTAGCAATTTCTTGTGGATTTTTATCAGGGTGTCAACTATATTTCAGAAATCATTTTCCCTGACTTTTCCAGGTTTCAGGCATCCCACACAAAATTTGAATTAAAAAAGTAACTTTAGGGACTTCTGATAGTCGAAAAAGTAACCAAAAAAGTTCAAAAAAGTAACCTTTTTTTTTAAATTTCAATTCATTATTTAGCCCAGAAAATGTAAAAAAATTCAAAAAATATTTATTTGTGTACGTGATACATATACCTAGTATTATAAGGAACACCGAAACTATTTATTCTCATAATGAGCATAACAAAAATAAAAAAAAATAAAAAAAACTAAAGGGTATAGCCGGATAAGGGGTGGTTTTGGCCCCAGCCCCGATTTTTGATCTAATACTCCCAGATGGTGTACCTTGATGAAAAAAAATTCTGGAAAAAATTTTGGCACCCAACCCCCTCCCTTTCGGAGCTACGACAGTTTTATTGCGCCATTTTCAAGAATTTTTAATTCCAATGGAAGTGAATGAAATTTTCTGTTCTTTGGCACAAAGTTACATCTCGTAAAGGTCTATTCAAGATAATTTTTTCATCAATTTTGGTGCACTCCTTCATGAGGTTTTGGCCATTTGAAATTTTCAACTGTAAAAAAGATCTTAAAAGCGAAGTTCGACTAATTTTTGAAAATATCCTAAAAATGTGTTTTTGGACGTAGATTCACGTCAGGTATTCAGTTGGCGCAAGGGTCGAAAATTGCGAAAAACGTTAAAAAATGTTGTTATTTTAGCAGATTTTTCAAGTTTTGAGCGATCTATATAGAAAGAAATGACCAAATGAAAAAACTAATGTCGGATTCGTGTTAAGCAGGTCAAAATACCCCGATAAACACCCTTTTCGCGATCATTTTTCTTTGAATGTCGAAATTCGCTTTTTTCATTGATTTTTCATGACAATAAAATTAAATTTCGAGATTTAAAGTAAAATGATCGCGAAAAGGGTGTTTATCGGGGTATTTTGACCTGTTGAACACGAATACGGGATTGGTTTTTTCATTTGATCATTTCTTTCCGTATTAAATGCTCAAAATTTGAAAAAATTCTCCCAAAATAACAACATTTTTTACGGTTTTTCGCAATTTTCGGGTCTTGCGCCACCTCAATCATACCAAGAGGGTTCGTAATACTAAAATGCCACTGGTGTACGAGATTTTTTTCAACTTTTTTTTTATCCAAAAAGTACCAAAAATTAATTTTTTGGTAAAATTTTTGAAAAAAGTAACTTTTTTGAGAGAAAAGTAACAAATAGTAACTTTTGAGTGCAAAAAGTAACAAATAGTGACTTTGCTTGAAAAAAGTAACATGGTTACCATAAAAGTAACCCCGTGGGATGCCTGAGGTTTTCCAGACTAATTTTTCGAATTTTTCCAAACCTTTTAAATATGATATTCGTAAACCGACGGGGGGGGAGGTAATTTTTCTTCGAATTTTGCATAAGAATGATACAAATTTCATGGGGTCGTAACGATTTTTTTTCAAAATCACTAAATACTTTTTACGAGATCTTTAGATGCTCCTCTTCGGCCTAAAAAAGACTCAAATTCAATTCTGAAAATTCTGGAACCCATCCAACTCCCCCTCACCACAAAAATTTGACAATTCGAATTTATTACCTACAGAAAAAATTTCAAATAAAAAGGAAAAACAAAGTATTCCAACGCAAAATTAATTTTTGAAAAATGAAATAAATAATGCCAGGGTGTCTACCAAATCGAGCAAATAAAAATTGAAAATTCGGATTTTTCGGATTATTCCCTTCCCTTTTTTTTCAACATCGTGGTCAAGGGTGAAGGGCATCATGGCATTTCTTTTTCATCACAGCTCATTGAAAAGTAAGTTTCCAAAAACTTAAGATTTTACATAAATTCTGTAGAAAGAGTGTAAATTACCCCGAACATAGCGAGGCAATTTTTTTTTTTGAATAATTCATAATTTAATGGACGAAGAATTTTATTGTACATTATGATCAAGAAAAAATAATGAATAAAAAAATCAGATAAAAGATGTAATAATGTAGCCCGACCCGCCCGAACGGAGCGAGGGTAAATTTTTTTGAAAATTTTATAATAAAATAAACAAAAAAACACTTTTTTAAATGATTTATCTTGGGATTATCGAAAAATTCCAGAGAAAATACCAAAATTCCCTTACTTTTCCCTGACTTTTACAGACCACCAAAATTCGTTGACTTTTCCCGGTTTTCCAGAGAATGGACACCCTGTATTATGGAAATTTAAAACTCGTCAAAAATTCTGAAAATCCTTTGAAAGAAATTGTCAGTTTTATAGGCACAAAGCACTACAATAATCCTGAAGGTAGCTTTGCAGTCTGCATTTGTCAAAAAACAATTATTATTGGCAAGAAAGAAGCTTTCGATCCAAAAAATCCCTTCCCTTGCCAAAAAAATCATTAAAACTTAAAATACTCCCAAAAAAATCAGTAACTTTTCTAGAGTCTTTTATCATCCCTAAAATTACATCACTCCTAATTTTTAATCCAGCAAAAATCCCTTAGCCATCTAGTAATTTTAATGATTTGAAAATGAGAACAAAATTCTCAACATACCTCCAATTATTTCTAAAGCACGAATATTTACGATTTGGCGATAGTAGTAACCCCTCCCTCCCAGCTGTGACAGTAAAAAATCGCTCACATATTCAAAAATCATATTTTACCAAGATCGACCAAGATATTTCAAGACTCGAGAGCAGCGATGGAATTGAAAATTCGAGATATCCGGGGAAGATGAGCACTTAAAGTCTTCTGTAGCTTTTTGAAACGAAATGAGAGGAAAATGATTTATCAAATATTGAAAAAAGATATGATAACGGTTACAAAATCAGGAGATCCATAAAAATTGGTCGAGGTAAAAAAGCGAAAAATAGCACGATTTTTGAAAGAATTTTCCAAAATAGATAATAATTATCTACTTCATTCAATAGGTACTTACGTGGGTATTAAAATTAAGTTATTAGATGACTTACTCATTTATAGTTTCTTCTTATTTTAACGAAGTAAATTTGTAACTCACCTGAAACAAAAAAAAATGTTTTGTTAATTGACAGGTATAATGGAAAATAATAAACATAGCTACTTTTTGGACAATTGGACACGTTTTTATGGGTGAGAGAGAGGAGGGATCATTCCTTTGTTGGCATTTTCATCACATTTCCAAAGTTTGTATTTCCTTTTGAATAATTCTGACGACAAAAAACTTTGTCATCATTCTTCTTCCCCCTTCCTCTTCTAACTTGAATTCATCCAAAGAAATACCTTAATTGAAATTCATTCCTCCATCCCAAAGAAAATTACTTCAATAAAATTACCAATAATTTTCATTTTTGATTTTAAAAAATACAAATAATATTACAAATTCAAGTGTTACGTACCATAAACATAAAATAAAAAGTAAAAAAATTAAACTCTCGTTTTATTTTGAAAAATTAACGACTTTGTCCACAAAATTGAAAGAATAGAGATATGCAATTTGAAAAAAAAATCAACAACTCCTTCCAACGAAACCATCGAAGATTTAAATTCACAAAAAAGCTTGATCAAAAAAACATTTTTTTAAATTTTAATAGATTCAAGTACAAGGTGTCCATTTCAAATTAAAATGCAGAACTTTTTTCAAAAATTTTCCAGCACTTTCGGTACTGTATTTTCAAAAATTTTCAATCCTCTTCCAAAATTTATTTTTGCAAGAAACTTGAATAGGTAATCTTAATGATTTGCAAAACCTTCTGGGATTCTTTTAAAAATTTCAATAAAAAATTGACAAAAAATGAACGAGACAAAAAAATTTAAAGTATAAAAATATTTTGGGAAAACTAATTTTTAATAGGTACCTAGGTAGATAAAATAAATAAGACAGGACTTTTGTACCAAATATAGAACTTTTCCCGTACTTTCAAAATCATTATTTCCTCTGAACTTCTATGAAAGTTTTAGGGCATAAAACTCGCTTCAAAACCAAAAACTCGCCCTTTGCATATTTAAATGAAGAAATCGGTGATATTTCTTCTCAAACCTTGTCCAACGACTCAATGTTAATCTATAGGTACCAAAAAGCAAGTATTTTTACAAAAAATTCAACTTTGGTTTCTTCTGTTTTTTTTTTTTGAAATATTAGAATTTTTGAAGGTTTTAAAGTTCTTACACCTAGGTATATCGAAAAAAAAAGAGAAAAAAATGTAGCACACAGAAAACCAAATCAAATACCATACTCATATCCTAAAAATAAAAATAGCCTTTTTATACCGACATTTCAATTTTCTTTTTGGAGTGAATAGAGCTTTAGAATTTTTGAAAAAACCTAAAATGTTGAAGAAATTTTCGACAAAGAACCTCAGAAAATTCTCTACATTTTTTTCAAAAATTTTACTTGTACTGATTAGATATAGAAAAACATTCAAAATTCATAACATTTCATCCCCTCTGTTCCTCACCACGCTGAAACTTTGAAAAAACTCGATCAAAAAGTCTCCATCTCGAGAACCTTTTTCCGTAATATCACAACTATTCAACTCGATACTCATAATTTTTCGTTTCAATAATTATTTCACGAATGAAAAATTTTAAAAAGTCAATTATAAATTACGTATAGGTATATATTTTACATGAACCGCACAAAGTCGACATTTTTTCCAGCCAAACGAAATTAAAGAAATTTTTTTAGCTTCGCTGAGCATTTGGCACGAGCAAATCCGATTTTAATGAGCGAATATTATACACGAGCGTAATTCGACTCGAAGTGAAAAAAGAAAAAAATAAAGAAAAAAACACACCAAAGAATATTATGTATTTGATTTTAATTCATTATTGTAACCCTGACTCACGTATATAGAAGATATTTGAATCACACAGTGGTAGTTTTTCTTTTGATTTTTCACAACCGTCTTATTAATATTTTTTCTTTTAATTTCTTGTTTCCTTTTAATGACGTTTTTTTTAATGATGTTTCTTTTTGGGTTTAGTTTCGAAAAAAAAGGCTACGATTAAAATTACGTTCTAGGTAGCGAGCTTTAGATAGGTACAAAAAAAAGGGGTAGAACTTGGAGGTGTTTTGTATACTTATGTATGAAGGTGGCGAGGAGAGGGCAAGGGGTGGTAAACGTATACCAATAGAGAAAGTGAAAGAAAGAAAACCTAGTTGGCTTCAACGTGTTTACTTTTCATTAATAATTATTATTTTAAGAAAATTCGCATATACAAAGCCAAACACAAGCACGAAATTCGCATAAGGCTAAAAAGAACTTTATTTTTAATTTTTCACGTTGCCTCGTACTCGTACATTGTTCGAGTAAGCAGATAGATAATACAATACGCAGGAATATTATACCATCATTTCAGACGATACTGAAACTGCAGGGAAGTACTTTCACTTTACAAGGGAGCTAGAAGCTATTTCTATGTAAAGGATACAGTTCGTTATACAAATCAGAAAGGTCCGCTCGAAAAGAGGAAACGTTTTCACGCGCTGACCCAAGAAGCGCAACTCGATTTCACGGTCAATTTCGAGAATAAAAATACCCCGAAAGTCAGATCGTCTCGTTCGAGTTAAGTATTATTAATGGTCAATGGAAAATATGTCTTTGCAGCTCCAAGGTGAGCGTAATTTTCCTCGAATCTAGTCCTCTCGTTTTCCATCAATGACGTAATGATCGATTAATCGAGCATAACCGTATCACGGTATGCGACCTTACCGATGCTCTCGCATTAATTGATTAACGAACTGGAGAAACTGAGACAAAAAATGATCGCTGGCAAGATTTATCTGTGGGTAATTTGCTATCTGCTCGGTTACCAAAATCCGGCATTTCGAGTAACGGAGATTACTCTCTAATCCGTCATCGGTATCGGGGTATAGCGACCTCAGACGAGTGGAATTATAAATTCCGCGTGTTTACATTCGAGTGACAGACGCCGCCACAGCCACTCGCCGCAGACGGTTCCTTTACCCGGGCATGGAAACGAGAAGTGGCATTTGAAGTAAAAATGACGCGACCAGCGGAAAAATATATAAAGAATTGTGTATTGGAAAAGGTAACAAAGTGCGCGAGGGGAAGTAATGAAAAAGTAATAAAATACACGAGAAATGGAAGAAAAAATTAAAAGATATTTTCTTATTATCTTCATAAATGCATTAATCACCGGCTACGGAACCCCGTTGTGAAAAACCGGGCGGTATAGGGTCATTGTGGAAGGTCAAATACTCGGTATTAAATGTTTGGATATTAGGTATACGTAGGTACATCGTACGGTATCTTCAACGAGAGGAAAAAAAAAGTAAAGAACGGATCGAAAAAATAATACAAAAATCGTATCTAAGTAGAAACGCCGGACAGACGAAGCCCATCGCATCATCCACGGAACCTGCGGAAAGTCACTCGAAGAGTAAATAGGAATCCGTCGAGTTTTTCGGTATAGCTGCGTTGAAGCGAAACCACCCATAATACTAATTCGCGGCGACGTTTTCGGCACCTTTTTCTCATCTGCGGGTATTTTTTTTCTAAAATATAGATATCGGTCGTCCTGAGGCGCGCGTTAGCTAAAAAGAAACAGGATACCGGAGATTTAATACGACACATTTGTTTCGAATATAGGTACCTGGGTCGTCATCGCCATCTCCTCGGAGGGAATTAATATTCCAAACAAACCGACGAAATTCCCAAAATGTAGCTCACCGTTGCGGAGTCCGAGGCGGTAAATTCATAGGATACTGCGGTCTCCGGTTCAAGGATTCGCATTATGCAAAATATGTATTATGATAACTCGTGGAGTCGGGAGGTGTCGCGTTTCTGCAACTTTTCTTCTTCGCAGTTCGCAACTTTTTCTTGCATATTACAGAGTATATTACGTATAACGTTAGATTGTCGAAGGTGATTTTTTTCAAACCCTGAGTGGTTTTTTTTCGCTTTTTTTTTTTTGTTTATCGACGAAGGCGAACCTTTTTTGCATATCGCATGCGGAGTTACGACCGGTGTGTGTGGTGTCGAGTGATGTTGGGCCAGCGTGCAACTTTATGCAGCGAGGTATTCGAGCGAGTTAATTGTTGGCGAGTAATTGACATACCTACCGGAATTTTACTAAATGATATGCCAAAGGTAGTCCAGGTACATTAGCGGGATGGTATTGGGTATTCTCGGTTTTTATAGTCGGGTCTTTATCTCAAATACGCTCGAATGAGTTGTTGAAAGCTATTTTAAGATTGATTCATATTATAGACATGGAAACGAAAAAATTGAGTCCAAATGCCTTTTTTCTCTCCCCCTCTTTCGAGGGTCCGCCCACCACTAAATTTTAGAAACGCGTACAGTGCCTTCCTGGAGTCTAAGAAAAAAAATTTCTGCAAAACTTGTTCAACAAAATCTCAGCTAAAAATTATTTTCCATTGAAAATCCGATTTGAGACGACCAGTGTTCCTCAAATTTGAGAAAATATTTCAAAAAATCATCAAAATCACTTTTTTCATTTTTAATGAATAGTTTTTTCAAAGATGAGTAAAATTCGTAATTGACAAAAACATGGTGTCCACTATATTTCAGAAATGATTTTCCCTGGCTTTTCCAGGTTTTCCAGACCAATTTTTCAAAATTTTCCAGACGTTTTAAATATGATATTCGTAACCCGGGGGGAGGAGGGGGGGTATTTTTCACTTGATGTACCTACATCCTGAAATTTTGCATTGGTAAGAATGATATAAAATTCATGCGGGTAGTAACGATTTTTTTTTCAAAATCACTATTAGATAATTTTTACGAGATCTTTAGATGTTCCTATTCGGGCCAAAAAAATATTTAAGTTCAATTCTGAGATTTTTTGAGCCCACCCAACTCCCCCTCACCATAAATAATTGAAAATTTTATTTTATTACCCACAGAAAAAATTTCAAATAAAAAAAAAAAAAAAAAATTTCAAATAAAAAAACAAGTATTCCAATCCAAAATTAAGTTTTGAAAAATGAAATAAATTATGCCAAGGTGTCTACCAAATCAAGCGAATGAAAATTCAGATTTTCTCACGCTGAAAGTTCAAAAATTTCAGCATATTTTATCCCCCCTCACAGTGGGATCTGAGAAAATTTAGCAGGTCAAAAATCAAAAAAAAAAAGTTTCCAAAATTAAAAATCAATCATTCCACCGTGTTCTACAATGTTTGGAACCTCTAGTTCCAAGAATAAAAAAGTTTTCGACGCGCCAGCATAACAATGTAATGAAGGGAAGAAGTGGGGTTATTATAACAAAATATATATCAGTTTTTGCATGTGTTAGTTGAGAATGATGTGTGACGTTTCATTTAGGTAGATAAAAATGATGTTTATGTCATTTAATAGTATTTTTAATGCTGATTTCAAATCTGCAATCGTTTTCAACATTGCTTAAATTTTTGTATGAGTTATAAGCTGTTGAAGTAAGCACTCTTTTATGACGTTATCCGATTATATTTTGATCTGGGAAAAAAAACTATACAACTATACAAAAAAAATTTTCAAATAAAAAATGTTCCTTGAAGTGTGTATTTTTGGATGCTTTAATCGTATTTTGCCCAAAGTTGCCCATTTTCCTAAAATTGGGTGTTTTCTTCAAAATAGTATGTGAAAATTTAGTTAAAAAATGATTCCTAGCATAAGTTTTTACAGATCTAATTTCTAACAAAAAAGAATTCTATTCACACTAAAAATTTCTGTTTTTAATCATTTTTTCTCATTTCAACGATCTTTTTTCAAGCATAGCTTAATAAAATTGACCAAAGTTATCAAAATTTCTAATTGTATTTTCACTATTGAGTTGTAATAATGCAATAGGTAGATAAAAATGTAAGATTTCAATTGTGTTTTCAGAGATGGCTTTAACATATGGTGACTTATATCGCCATTTGAGAGACACTGAAACGGTAATAATTAATTTTTTGGAATAGATTTTTAAAAAAATAATGAAATTCTGATTTTTGACGAGTTGGTACCCTAAATTTTATTTTCAAACTTGATTTTATAAACTTCATTTATGGGTAGGTACCCAACGATTTTTGAAAAAATCAAATTATAAAGATATTTTTTCAGGTGTTAAGCAAACCAATATATCCATTTGCACACCCAATACAATAATAATGGATGATTTTGAATTTTCCTCCTCTCCTGAGGCCTCCTTGAGGTTTTGAGTAAAAGCAATGCCAGATTCGAAATCAGGAGGCCCGAAAACATATATTTTGATACCCATCATAGAAATTTTGAAAATTTTGAGTTTTGTACCCCTCTCCTGAGGCTTCCTTGAGGTTTTGAGCAAAAATGACTCGAAAAATGGAATCAGCACCTTCGAAAACCCCCAGAACCCCAATCTCAGATTTTTGACTTGCTAAATTTTTTCACATCCCACTGTGCCCCTCCCCCTCAAAAAAAATGAAAAACACATGCCTCAAATCTATAAATTCACGCAATATCTTGCAATTTTTTATTTGGTACCAACATAGAGTAAGTCTATGGTACCAATAAATAAAAAAGTCAATGAGGAGGTGAAATATAAATCATTTTATGGAAACAGATAAACGTGTTGAGCCCGAGTGAAGCGAGAGCAAAAATTTTTGCGAAAAAAGATTTTCAAAAGATGAAAATTCACAGCTTTTCCCTCATCCATGTTTTCCAAAACATGGCCACTAACTTCGAATTCTGTTCCATTCCCCGAGGGCGAAATTTTTTGAAAAATTTGTAATACAATAAACGAAGAACCACTTTTCTAAATGATTTATCCTTTTTTTGGATTTTCGAAAAATTCCAGAGAAAATTTCAAAATTCCCTGACTTTTCCAGACCACCAAAATTCCCTGACTTTTCCCGGTTTTCTCGGTTTTCTAGAGAATGGACACCATGAAAAAGTATTTCGAATAAAATTTCCTATCTAGTGAGTTATATTACGACTATTTTCCCCCTGCTTCCCCTTACAATCAGACCCACCAACTTCTTAATCATATGTGAGCCTGGATATAGAAACCAGAGTTGAAAATTGATTTTTGAGTTGACACTGAATTTGGACCTTTTAGAAAGAGTAAAATCGAGGGAGAACCTCAACTCAAAAACCAATTTTTGACCGTTAAGGGTGGTTTCTATATCCAGGCTCTCATACCTATATGGGTTTAAGTCACACAAAAAAATTTCAAAGGAAAATTGTTTTCAACACCTAGTTTATAATTTCATTCGTCATAAAAATCTATTCTGGAGCAACCACCATATCCCTCGAAATTGAAAAAGTATTCTAAATTCGTCAGCAATTGTGAGGAAAATGAAGATTATAAGAGCGAGAACGATGAAATTAAACTGAAAAGAGTTCAGTCCCGAACAAATTGATTGATACAAAGCTTTTGATATCTCTTATGATTAAAAGTACCATTGATAATTTTGAAAAATCATTTATTGTAGGTTAAGACTTCGTCAATAGCGTCGGAAGCTTTTTTTTAGGAGGGTGTAAAGTAGGTTTGGAGAATTGAAACACTAGAGGGTGGGGGGGGGGGGTGTAAATGAAACCTTCTTTTTTACTATCCCCTCACATAATTCATATTCGAGGGCAAAAATTGGAAAAAATTGGATTTTTAATGCCCCCAAAAAACATTTCCTCATGTTTTGAAGCATTGAAAATTCCCATCTGATGTAATGGGGAGGGGGGGTGCATTTGATACTTTAACCTCAACTGCCGATTTGGGCACTCCTTGTACCCCACTTCCCAACGTCATGCCACTGGACTTCATATTCATTCGAGAGAAAATTTTTATCAATTTAAATTGAAAACACAATTGGATTTAAGTTGAGTTAAGCCTGTGTAAAGACATCAAAAAAGATCAATCGCAAAACTGAAAATTTCAGATTTTGATAATTTCTTTGCTTAAACTTTACTCAACTTTCCTTGAATGTCTTAAAAATCCGAATCGAAGAATCATATCTCAAAAACTAAAGCTTTCAAAAATAAGAATTTAGAACTCGAAAATTTGTAAATTTCTAGTATTACTTATAAAACTAATGACACTATTTCGATCCTTAAGAATGAACTTTGGGCCCAAAGAATCATACTGAAGGGCTTAAAAACACTCGAAATTTATAAAAATAGCTGAAATGTAATATTCAAGGTCCCCCTGAACCAACTAGGATATGTTTCACCCATTTTGTATTTTTTTAGCATAAAAATCTATGTTGAATCGCATAAGAAAGAGAATACAGCACATGCCCCTTAATTGATGTGCTTGGCTAAAATTTTGAAAGTCACATCTTTAGAGAAAAATACAGCATCTTAGGGGATGGAACTTCCAAAATTTAAGTAATTTGATTAAAGGCACTGATTGTACACGTGTAGGAAACCCAAGAACAAAAATGACTCTTGAAATTTTGAAAATGGCAAAAGCTGCTAAAGTGCTGAAAAATTTCAAAATGTCGATTTGTTCTGTTCCGTTCAGGAAGAAAAAAAATCATTTTTAAAATGAATGAATCGATTTGGTGTTAGTGGTATTTCGTTCAAGCAAAAATTACTTTTTTGTCCAGTTCTGGTTTCGTTCAAAAGTTGATTTATTCTGTTTCAGTTTTCAGCTTCCAGTTTATCGGGTATCGAAGTATCGAGGTATTTTTTGTGTATCATTTTCTACAGTCATACTATTCCCTTTTGTCAATTATTCACCTTTTATTATTCAAATGAAATAAGCTGAAAACCACATGGTATTTGTTATTCTCTCCTTGTGATAAGTTGAACTCAATATGATTTTAATATTTAAAAAAAAAAGAAAGGTATTATTAAGTTAAAAGTGAAGAATAAATTTTCAAAATTCGGGTTTTGGCTGTATCAAAATATATTTTTATAATAAATGAAATTGTGAATTTGGGATTAAAAACTTTCCTTTGGAATTTTTTTGTAGGACCTATGTACATGATCCTGGGGAGAGAGCAGGTCCGTTGTAAGGAAGAGCCCGAGGAAAAAAATCGTAATAAGTATAACTCATCGAATGGAAAATTTTATTCGAAATACTTTTGGTTATTCACAAATTTTTCTCATCTTTGAAATTTTTTTTGAAATGAAAAAAAACACGTGATTTTGATGATTTTTTGAAACATCTTTCCTTCAAATTTGAAGAGCACCGGTGGCTTCGAATCGGATTTTCAACAGACAGTAATTTGTAGCTGACTGCGGGCGTGTTTTTTCCTCGTGAAATTGAGACCTGGCTATTTCGTTTTATGTACCTATCTAGATTTGTTGTTTGCTATGTGTATTATGGCAAACGTGAAATTTTTCTCGAGCTGTAATAGAAATGTATAGGTACACCGCACCGTAAAGGTCCCGAGAATCGTATATTCTGGGAAAATTATTATATTGGCCATTTTTACCGCGCGATTACCAGGAAAAAGTATCGGAAATTATCCGCGATTGAAATACGAGACCGTACAATACCGTTTATTGCTTTTTAACACGATTCGATATATTGCATCGCGAAGATTTTCCACTTAAAATACTTCCCCGCCGCATCGATCATCATTGTCGTATATTGTACACTTGTACAGTACGTCTTCGGTACACATACAGAGAACTGCTGACAGGTTATTTGAATTTCCATACGTGCTATATTGAGGAGTATGTGTCTTAGACAATGTACGTACATCTTTGTGCACTTGTTTTTCGAGAACAATGCAATGGTACAATACACATACAAATTGAGTTCTGGAAATTTTTGCTTTCTTCATGATATTACAGGAAATTGAATATATCTTTGAAGTACCGCATCGGCGAATCAATTTTGCAAGTGTATTATTTTTTTCATTTATTGTGTTTTTATAGAACGTATATTGGTGTCAGATTAGTTGAGATTTGACGATTTTTTCATTTAATTAAATCGTGTCAACTGACACGTGTAATTGGAGTTGGAAAATATTAAATATGACATATGTATTCACAGATTGTATTTCAGAGGAAATGAGAAATGAGGAGGGAATGAATTAATTTATCGTTTATTTTGCAATAATTAATTTCGAAAAGAAACCACATCGTCAATTTTGTCAAATTCGAATTGTAAAAATTTCCCAGATTTTTTTCTCAATTATCAAAAAGTTGACGAGCCAAAATTTTATCTTATTTGGAATTTGGAATATTTTTAAAGTTTGCGATTTTGTAATTCCTCAAAATTATTTATGATTTTCCAAAATTTTATCAATTTTTTCCAAATTTTAAATGTAGATTACTTATTACCTACTGACAATTTTTTCCATGTTTTAAAAAAATTTCCCGAATATACCGAACTATAGCCCAGTTTTCAAACGAAAAAATGACCTTTGAAGTTTGCCCCCCCCCCCCCATTCACCCTCGAACCAGCTCTGAGACTGGTAACAAATTAGTAGAAGAAATTCTGTATTTTAGACAAATTCTTCAAAAACCAGTTTTTTTCATTGCACATTGAAAAAAAAATTATCAAAAATATTTCATGTACCTACCTCACTTCTCCCTCATCTGAATTCGAGACTAGACTAATTTGAAAGTTTTCCACAATTTTTATGATATTCTGGTGAGTTTTTGTCACATTTTTGTAAAATTTCAATATTTTTAAAACAATTTTCATTCAATTATCAAAATGTTATTTATGTATAAGTGAATAATATTGAACCAACTTTGAGAAATTTGCATTATTGTTACTTCAGTTCGGATAATTTTCACAATTATCAATTTTAACATTATTTGAAAAAAAAACAATATTAAAAATTGTGAGTTCATAAAAAAAATGAAAGATTTTAAAGTAGAACGCACGAATTTCTAACAGTTTTTCAAAAAGTCAATAACCTCCAAGACAAGAAAAAAGTACTCCTCTAGCATTTGGAAAAATCACCGCAAGAAAAATTTCTTACCTTCGCATCAAATCACCTACCTAGCAATGTCAGGATAACTCACTGAAAAAGAAAGGGAAAAACTAAACCTAATCGAGGAAAAGTGGAAAAATTCAACGCGTCCTTGAACATTACAGCGTTGAAAATGTACGACGAGCTTATATACGTACATGTAGCTATAGCTACGTAGACGTACGAAACTAAGAACCCAGACGAAAAATCCTTCCAAGCATAAAATCCGGCCTGCGGTAGAACGTCCGTAACATACGTATAAAACAAGATCCGTGCGAAAATCGTAATCTTAACGATATTATTACAACTTTACGAGTAAATACGTACAATTTACTGAACAAAATGCAACCCGTAGACAGAGACACATACTCGGACCAATGGTAACGTTCTGAAGGCATTTTGCCCGGGAAGAGGGTAAAAAATGTGAAGATTTTTAATTTTCCTAACTATTGATGTAGATATCATCAGCAAGACTTTTTTTTACTACGCAGGTAGCTAGGTAGTAGGTACCTACGTATCCTGGACTTCCACTCAACTAAAATTTATGTAGAAGGTAAGGTAGTCACAACGAACAGACTAGAAAATTTTGAAAATTAAATTATTCAAGTACGAAACAGACTGATTTTTTGGGAGCGGGGTGGATGGCATATTAAATCTGTTGACCAAACTAAATTTTAAAGAGGTTTGCCCCCATCCCTAACCATTCATGGTATTGCTTATTTCAAACTTGTCATTTTTTTCAAACCTAATATTACTAATTTCGTAATTTTATTGTAGCTGAAAAACCTATACGAAATCGTTTATTTGTTCTGAACGAAACGAGGGTGCAAGGGTCGAAAATTTCAGAAAAAATAATAATTTTATGAATAAATTTTTAATTTTCAATGTGAACATGAGGGAGATAAATTTGGCTGGACGAAAATTTTGGAAAACCTCAAATTCAAGGAGCAATAAAACAACAGGTTTTTTTGGGAGCTCCAAAGTTCTGAAAAAATATATGAAAATCAGAATTTTCAAAAAGTCGTCAAGAGGGTGCCTCTCCAGTCTTCACTCATACTTATATGTAAAAGTCCATTACTATTTCTTCGATGATGAGTTCTTATAGAATTTTTTCAGTCTTGATTAAGTATATCAATTTTGAAATGTTCGACAATAAATACAGGCAAACCTTTCAACCTTTATCAGCTTTACACTAAAAAATGTGAAGTTTTAGAAATGATTATAGGTGACCATTTATTCAAGGTTGAAACGAATCCACCTGAAATTGGATTTGAATCCGAATCCACGAATCATTGCTTTTTTAGATTCGAATCCGGATTAGAATATATTTTGCGTTTTCATGATTTGAATCCGATTTTGAGTCAATGAGTGGATTCGTGAATTCAAATCCACGAATTCATCGTTTGGGAAAAAATTGACGAGCAAAAAAGGAAAAAAGTCTTGGACGACTAAACCCATAAAACAGCACAGACCAAACCTATACGAATATGAATTTCCTGTTAGAGAGCCTGCCCCCCCCCGCTATAAATACATAATCAACTTTTCCCTTTTTTGCCCTAGCGAGCCCCCACAGACTCCTCGAAAAAACGCGGGTACGGGTAACCCTCGAACTGAAACGAAAACGATCAAATCTGGACGATTCCTTTAAAACAATTCGAATCCTTTTCACTAATCGGAAAAGTTTTTTGGATTCGAATCATTGAAATGAATCGAGATTCACTTAAAGGATTTGAATCTTTTTCAACTTTGCACTTCTTTTTACTCTGAAAAAATGAACATTTTACACCACTGGCATTTGATATGAACGCACCTTTAATAGTTAAAGTAAACAAAAATTTTCTGAATTTTATACCTTTTTTTCAGATGTTAGAAGCACCCAAACTAACCTAATGTTTTGGATTAATAACCCTTGATAAAAAAATCCGGTTACTTCAATTTCAAAGTTATCAAAGGAAAAATTAAAAAATTTGATTTTCAAATAACAAAAATAAATTTTAAGAAGAAAAAATGTAACAAAATTTTTAAAATTTTTGGGAAATGACGAGAATTTTTTAGTAGGATTTAGACACAGCGAGGCCAAAGTGTTTGAAAAATAAAAAACAAGTGAAAAACAGTTCAATTTTCTCTACTTGCAAAAATATGGGTACAAATGATAAATTTGTACCAAGAAAATGATCATTCAATTCTGCTGTTTCATTGAAAAAAAAAAAAACATGAAAATACAAACGTTCAACTTTCCCAATTTGGAAAAATATGTGGACAAATAATAAATTTTCCCAATTTGAAAAAATACGAAAATTTTTTCAATTTAGGAGTATGTGAAAAATGTCCTAACTTTGAAAAATATGAAAATTTTTACAAGTTAGGAAAATATGAACATTTTTCCAACTTGGGGAAAATAAGACAATTTTTCCAACTTGGGGAAAATAAGAAAATTTTCCAACTCGAGAAAGTAAAAAAAAAAAAAAACTTGGAAAAATATGAGTACAAATGATAACTTTTCCCAACTCATGAGTAGAAATGGTGAATTTTCCCAACTGAATACTGAAAAATCCCACGGAGGTAAGTTTGAAAAATATGAAAATTTTTACAAATCGGGAAGGTATGAAAAGGGCCTGGTAGGATAAGGGGGTCGAATCTGCCCTGGAAAGCTTTTCGGACGATTCCAATGCCAAAAGGTAGACCCTAACGAGGAAAAATTTTTACAAAATTTTTGGACCCCCACCCCGCCCACTTTCCGAGATATAGGCAAAAAAAACGTGTTTTTCAGGTTTTATTTTTTTTCTAGCGTTGTTTTCAAGATAAAAAGCTGAAATTTTTTCTGTGAATTCTTACTAATAAGGGGTACGCACAGGATTTTTTCGATTTTTTTCAGTCACTACTCTTTGAGTTACGCGGTTTTGAAATTTTCAAACCGCTATATCTCAAAAAATGCGACTTAGAGTCCAATCACAAAATTTTTTTAAAAGATGTATTTTTGTAGTAGGAATATACCATTAAAAATTTCAGAATTTTTCAAGTGGTGGAACGTGGTCAAAAAATTAAAACCGCATTGATATTGTGTAATACGCGTGAAACATCTCGGGAGCGTGAGACCACTACTCCACGGTGGCGCGTGGAAAAAGCAATATACGTTTCGCGCTCAAAACTACATGTATTGTACATAATACAATATTATTAATAAGGTCATTTCAGGTTTTGACCACCAGAAAAATAGTAGAAAGGGAAAGTTTTTTCTATAAGCCCAGTAGGGTATGTATTTTAATATGTCGGAACTTCCCTAAAATCAGTGAGTGTTTTGTACCCTCTTTTGGGAGGATAGGGGTTCAAATTCTGGGTTTTGGGCTATAACTTACAAAATTGTGCATTTACAAAGAAAAGGGTTGAAACAAGAATTGTAAAGCATTCGGAAAATGAACAATGTTGTTATTTACAAATCGTTTTTAGGACATCGTGGAGTTTAGGGGTAGGGGTGGCTGGGGACTTCAGAAAAAAATCAACATTGAAAATTTTCCATTAATGCAAATAATTACCAAAAATTGAGTTAATCGACTTTTAGGAGTGGTTCTTTTGTGTAGTAGGTATATTCTGTTACCATGTAAAAGAAGGCAAATCTACAACCGACCATTCATCTTAAAGTGGGAAAAGGGTGGACTCTCTGTAGAAAAAGACTCATTTTTCCTCAAAACAGGTTAGCTAAACAATTAGAAAACATTTGCCCAGACTAACGTCGTTGTAGAGCATCAAACGATTAGCATTTGTGAGCCTGGATATAAAAACCACCCTTCGGTGTAAAAAATTGATTTCTGAGTTGACACTGATTTTGGGCGTTTCAGAAGGTATAGAATCAAAGGAGAACCTCCACTCAAAAACCAATTTTTTACACCTGAGGGTGGTTTCTATATCCAGGCTCACATTTTCCTTTTCCAACTTCTATTTTACATGGTCTTGGATTTGGAGGTGAGCTATTGCAAATAGAATAACAAGTGGTACCTATTCAAAAAAAATTCAATAATTTAATAATGGATAATGCATGTATGCATAAGCCGGGTATAGAATCTACTCGTAGGAAACCGAGTGTCGAACAAGTGGGTTTCTAGGGATTTTGTGGGTACTGAACTCAATTTTTATAATAATTTTTTTGACCCCCTGCACTCCAATTAGATGCGGGGGTTCGAAATTCCAAAAGTGAATGAGCTCTCTTAGAATTAATCCATATCGAAGGAATAGTTTTGATTTCTTGTAGGAGAGAAAGGAGGTAGATATTTAATGCATTGTAAAAAATACATAAATGTAGAATTTTAGACTAAAAAAATCTGAACAGAACAAAAAAATTATATAATTTCTTGAGGTAGTCAAACATTCAATCAGTGGTGTCGAAAAGTGGGCGACAATGGGTACATTATACCCCCTTCTCCCAATCACATCAGATAGACATTTTAAAACATTAAAACATGGAAAAAATGTTTTTTGAGGCATTGAAAACTCAATTTTTTCAAAGCTTCGCTCGAGCATAAATAAAATCACAATTATATAAATTATTTAACGCAATATAGTGAAAAAATGCTTCATTTTGCCCCCTCCCCCGAAAATCCTTCTGGTATTCTAAGTATTGGTACTCATTTTGTACCCTCCCAAAAAAAAACTTCCGGCGTCACTGAATTCAAAATTTAAAAAAAAATGAATTTTTTGGTTACCTTTTGACTCGGAAAAGGTCATTTGAGTTTTTTTCCGAATTTCACACTGGTGCCTGTAAGAATTATGAGGAAACGGATCTAGTGATCTGGTTGAAAAGACCGGGGCAGGGGTAAATTATTATAAAAGGTCCCCACCTTGACATCCTAAGGAAGAATTGTAAATAACACTATTGTTCATTTTCCTAATGCTCTACAATTCTTGTTTCAGCCCCTTTCTTTGTAAATGCACAATTTTGTAAGTTATAGCCAGAAACCCAGAATTTGAACCCCTATCCTCCCAAAAGAGGGTACAAAACACTCACTGATTTTAGTGAAGTTCCGACATATTAAAATACATACCCTACTGGGTTTATAGAAAAAACTTTCCCTTTCTACTATTTTTCTGGTGGTCAAAACCTGAAATGACCTTATTAATAATATTGTATTATGTACATACATGTAGTTTTGAGCGCGAAACGTATATTGCTTTTTCCACGCGCCACCGTGGAGTAGTGTCTCACGCTCCCGAGATGTTTCACGCGTATTACACAATATCAATGCGGTTTTTAATTTTTTTGACCACGTTCCACCACTTGAAAAATTCTGAAATTTTTATGGTATATTCCTACTACAAAAATACATCTTTTAAAAAAATTTTGTGATTGACTCTAGTCGCATTTTTGAGATATAGCGGTTTGAAAATTTCAAAACCGCGTAACTCAAAGAGTAGTGACTGAAAAAAATCGAAAAAAATCCTGTGCGTACCCCTTATTAGTAAGAATTCACAGAAAAAATTTCAGCTTTTTATCTTGAAAACAACGCTAGAAAAAAAATAAAACCTGAAAAACACGTTTTTGCCTATATCTCGAAAAGTGGGCGGGGTGGGGGTCCAAAAATTTTGTAAAAATTTTTCCTCGATAGGGTCTACCTTTTGGCATTGGAATCGTCCGAAAAGCTTTCCAGGGCAGATTCGACCCCCTTATCCTACCAGGCCCTTTTTTCAAGTTAGGAAAATATGAACATTTTTCCAACTTGGGGAAAATAAGAAAATTTTCCAACTCGAGAAAGTAAAAAAAAAAAAAAACTTGGAAAAATATGAGTACAAATGATAACTTTTCCCAACTCATGAGTAGAAATGGTGAATTTTCCCAACTGAATACTGAAAAATCCCACGGAAGGCGGGTTAAATTTACCCTCCTACCCCCTCCCTTCCCCATCGGTACGTCCTCTTGTACAAAGAATTTGAACCCCAGTTTGGTTGGTAGCCTACCTAGGTAAATTCTATCATCTGAATATACAGATTCGTGCAGCGTCACGACCTCAAAGTATAAAAAATAAATCCTCAAGCACGAACGATGCATCTCGCGTATTCGCAGCTTTTGACGAAAACGAAAAGCAAAAGCAAGTAAATGATGGCGAGGCAGGGTGCGGATCAGATTTTCCATGGCATATTTTCGTTGTCTGTTCAGCGCATCGCGGCGTTTGCAATTTAAACCATGAAATGGAAGTGTATAACGTGCTGGTTGTTCGTTAAATAATAATAAAAAAAAGAGTTCTGTAAACAGTGAAAAACTAGTCAGGTTGCATACACGCCATTCAACGTTCAACCTTAATTCTTCGGCTCGTTTACTTTTCGTTAACTCTCCGTGTATAGTTAAAGTAGCCAGGAACTGTGTAGTTTGTCCGTCATGGTTATAAACCCTATAATTACCATTCCAAACAAGTGATCTAACTATCATCACATAGCCTATGGCTACATCTTTAGTCCATTCAGAGGATACTTTACGCTAGGAATTTATCGCCCAGAATAGCGCGCGACCTATGGAGCCGTTCTTCTCTCTGCGTACTCTTCGGACCTTTTTACAATCGCAACGTGTGGAAAAAAATGGAACGGTTTTTTTCCTCTCTTCGAAACGTTAAAAACCACCATCCATTCTATTCCATATGGTTTTTCACATGATTCGGTGCATTCGCACAACGATAAGGAAATTCTAAAATCTTCTATGGCTTTGGCAATGGGAACTGAGTTATTATGCAACGATCACCAACCGAAGTCACAGTTCCACTCGATCAGCTCGTTAACCCGCGTGCTAACAGGATGACATCGCATAGCAACTGACTGTTAATCGAATTTAACCGTCTAATTAACTAGGTTCGCGTTTAATCTTGTAGACAAGCGGATTCATTTAAACTGTTTCGATTGAATTTAGGCGAATTTAATCAAATACACGCTTTGGTCACACCGATATACTATATATGAGTCTATAAGGGGGAACCGGTTTGATTTCGGGTAATTTTTCATCACTAGCACGGTATCCGATTAGTTAGACACATCTGAGATACCTGTGTGCAATAAGTTCCAAATATAGGTACATTCCTGTTCGCCGATTGAAAACTTGTATATTATTTACTTATCTGGTACGACCTGGCCAATGAAAAATACCCATAGAAAAACAATGTACCAACGTATTCGGATTTCTGTTTTAACATAAATACGGTGTAATGATCATTAATCACGGGCTCGGTTCACGAAATTAATATTACCTTTCGGACATTTACATAATGTAAATAAACCAGCCAGCGCTGCAAACACTTTTCTATGTAGATTCTTCACCCGACCGACGAGAAAAAAATATAGAAAAATTACCAAAATTTAAAACAGATGTTTCTAAACGCTTTATACCAGTGGAAGATTAACGAAGCACCTAAAACATTTTGTTAATCCTTGAAACATAATAATCGAGGAATAACTACATATGACGTTTATGATTTCATAATTTGTTTGGGTCTTTCATTTCTCTCTTTTTTTTCAGTGTAAACTGCCGAGTATTATCTTTGGAGCTATGAAATGTGCGTCGGAAGCGAATTAATCATAAATTTCGGGAAATTCTCATGAAAAGGGTTAAACAACATGACACAATGTCTTCCAGATAAGTGGTTTGGATTCGTCATGAAAAAAGTAATTTATTTCTGGGAAAAATTAATAATTTTTTATCGTTTTAATCGAGCTAACGAGGTGAAATTTTGAGAATTTTCGGATGTTTCTGCAGTTTTGAGGGTTTGATTTCGAATCCGACTTTGAATTTTCCATCAAGGTGGATAGGATTCTCAAAAAAAAAAAAAAAAAAATGAAAGAAAGAAGCTCAAAAGCTACGTTCTGCAAGAACTATCGGGATATCGGGACAAGACACCAGTATTCACTTCTGATAATCATACTTTCTTTTATCATAATAACTAGGAACTTCAAAATAAACAGAAATATTCAAAATTTGGAAAAATTGAAATATTTGGAAAAAATAAGTACGTGGCTAATTTGAAAAGGTTACCCCAGATTTAAAATCATACGTTGATTCCAATTTCGCAGAGATCCTCATTTTCAAAAGCTAAAATTGTTGAAAAATTTAAGAGATTGAGAACAAAATTTTCAATTTTTCATCCTAGCTCATCAATATAGCTTCTTTTCATAGAAAATGATCACAGACAATGTGTCCATCCAAATTTCCAAATTAAAATGATTTTGCAAAACCTTAGACAAAATATTTCCATCGCTGCCCAAAAATTCGCCCTCGTCAGACAACGAAGTCAAATTGTTCAAGAAATTTAATTTTTACAATAAAATCAACGAAAATTGAACGAGTTAAAAAAAAATCAAAGTTCAAGTATCAAATCTAAAAAAATATCGAAAAAATGAAATCAAATGAAAAATCCAGGACTTTTCAACCAAATGCAGAACGTTTTCAATTTTTTTTTTCATTTTTACACCGCAGTTTATTAATCTTTAATTGGAGGAAATTATCCTACATCACTTTTTGAATCAAGTTCAATCATTTCCATGTCCTGTTTTATGAAATTTTCAATGTTTTTGACGCATAAATGACCCCCCCCCCCCTGGTCATCGTTTCAGGTAATAAGTAAATTGAAATAATCGAAGAAAAATACTGTTTTTTAAAATAAAATTATTAAATTTTAGGTAAGTAAATACATACAAATGAATTTTGAAATGTCATGCAGATTGATTTTCAAATGTTAATTTTAAGTTGATCTCATTTTTCACCAAGTTGAGTAGTTGATTTTTTCAGAAAAATTAAAGCAAATCGTAGAAGAACTCCAATTAAAATTTTCTAAAATTTCCTCTCAATACGTCAGTACCTACATTTTCAAATGTAGCCTTTTGTAATAGAAGACTTCAAAAAATTTTGAAAAAAAATTCAAAGTTCAGACCTTTTTTCAGTACTTGACAGGGGGAGAAGAGAGAAGATGAAAAAAAAAGGGGAACAAATTTGCTTTAAAAGTTATTTTCCACCAAGAACTGCACTAGGAAATTATTGTTAGAAATTTCACAGAATTTTCAAATTTTCAACGATTTACTTTAACTTACTGAAAATTTAATCACTTTTATTCATTTATTACACGGGAAGGCTAACATTTTTTTCAAAACAATTTCCTGCAAGTACAAGAGATCACTAACTAATTTACATAAAAAATTTAAATTAATTTTTCAAATTAAAAATTTCCGGGGTATTTGAGAGTGGGGTTAAAAATAATCATTTTCTAATAAAAGCAAACAACAATATAAGGAAGGTAATAAAATAATCACAATTTTTTTTATTCTTATTCCATTCAATTTCAAAGCAATAAAGAACCGCATTTTTGAAAAAAAAAACGTTATCACGAAGATCAAGATGAAAAATCGGCTTGTATTTTCCCAAAAACAAACAAAATTTTGCCTACCTACCTATTTGGGGAAAGAGATCAAAAATTTTCTATTAAAATTGGAAAATAGTTATTTCTGGTCGTTTCTTCAAAAACGATGAAAAACTACTATTTTTTAATTTTGTAAATCCACCGTTTTTTGTCGTTTCTTAAAAAACGACAGAACGCGACTAATTTTAAATATTCTTGATTGAATTTTCAAAAAACAACGAAAAACGACAGTACTTAATTACTTGGAAATAGCTGTTTTTGGTTGTTTCTTCAGAAACGATAAAAATGGCTATTTTCCAATTTTGTAAATCCGTCGAGAAAGAACTACTTCCAAATATTCTAAATCCGTCGTTTCTTGTTGTTTCTTCAAAAAACGACAAAAAACGACAGTATAACTTAGTTACTTGAAAAAAGTTGTTTGTGGTTGTTTCTTCAAAAACGATGAACAAGGACAAGATTGAAATGTTCTAAATTTAATTTTCCATGACTTTTCAGATTCAAAGCACATTTTTTCTCCAATTTTCAACAGAAATGTCCAAAATAGTCGCTACTTTTGAAAATTTTTAGATGCAAAAATTTAATTTTCCGACTAAAAATGAAATTTTGGCATAATTGGAGAAAGAGACCGTTCGATTCGGCTCCAAATTTTCTCAAATCAATTCGTCTTCAACTTCAAATGATTTTTTTTTTAATTTATACATGAAAGGTTATTATTTCTAAGAACTTTTGCAATTTGAAATGTACTCTCTCAATTATAAATCAGTGAAAATTACCGAAAATCACTGAGAAACAGTCAGAATTGCAGCACAGGAGAAAATCAGTGAATTTTTTTTCACTGAAAACAAATCAGTGAAAGAAAATCACTGGAAATCAATGAAAATTCACTGAAAACTCGGTGATGTTTATGAAATTCACTGAAAAATCTGTGAAATCCTTTGAATAATCAGTGAAAAATCACTGAAAATCAGTGAATTTCACTGATTTTTCCTGTGCTGCAATTCTGACTGTTTATCAGTGATTTTTCACTGATTCGGAATGAGAGAGTAGGTTCATAATTTTATCATTTTTGATGATGGATGAATTGTAATGTATTTCTACTTCTTTGATTCATTTCCAGTATTTTTGAAATTTTATAAAATTTCACTGCGATAGACTGAATTTAAGATATAATCATCAAAATCAATATCGCACTTAATCATTTTAAAATATACAAAAAAACATTCATGCATCTGTTTGGAGAGGGGGGAGGGTATCGTAAGAGAAAAATGAGCATACTTATATTAACATGAATTCAAATTGGAATGTTTTCAAAATTTCAATAGTGATCTCCGAAAATTTCAAAAATTCAAAAGACTTCCTGAAATTAATAAATAAAAGAAAGGAAAATTTCCATTCAGTAGTTTCTCAACCTTTCTCAAACTAGTTGCCTTCTTCCCAAAAACCAAATTGCAATTCAACCTCATCCCCAAATTTTTTCACATTATTCCTTATTTTCACGTAAAACACCTCGCGCGCAATATTCGATCAGAAAATTCGACTAAAAAACTAAACCAATCTGGTAATCTTTTTTCAAACGAGAAAATTTTGTCGGGCATTAGTTCCGCGTGATCGTGACGTCTTTGTAAACTTTTCTCGAAACGGTACGTTTTTCGTCGTCGTCTCGTTCGTCGACGACTAGCAGGATGTTACTTTTACTTTCTTTTACGAAGAAAAATAAGGGTATTTTTTCAATAAAGAATCGCTCTTGGGAACACGTTTCCTCTTCCCTCGTTACATTTCCTGAGACCTCGATTGATGGCGCGAAGGCGGGCACAAACCGAGACGTAGAATAAGACTGAAAAAAAAAAGCTAAATTCTTTGAAAAATTACGTCAACTATTGCGACTGCAATTAATTCATTTCTCATTTGCGAAACAAATGGTGACTGTCGACAGTCGAGAAATATTGCATTAGAGGGTGAGAGAAGGGGGATATTTTGTTGCATAAGGGGAATCAAAATATCACCGTGGAATTCGTCTCGACGCAGCGTGCATGCGACGGACGCCAACGACGATACCGGTACGCGTAATTACATTCCGAAATTTATCGCAGACAGAGATGAACAATCGACGTAATTAATCATCTCGTCGCGTAGTTACACATGTATATGAAAAGAACACCGGGGGAGATTCGGCGGCGAAATCACTTATACGACGAATGTGTCTCAATAAAATCCAACGCGGCGATTGCGAAAACTCATCAAAAATCTTACCCGAAACGAGAGAAAAAAGTACAGCTCTAAAAGTTGGACAATAAAGCGACGACCATGTAAAGGATATACGAGGCGAGAGATGAGAAAAGGGCACAGAGGGAGGAAATGTAACGTACAACGTAACACATCGAAAACGAAAATAATTCTCATCTGCCAAAAAAAATTACTAAAACAAACAGATTCGCGCAAATAAAAACGGACAATTCTTTAGAAATATCGCCCGAAAGCGTTACGACTTCGAATAAAAGTCGACGATAAAAAGTGCAATTTTAAATTTCCCAAAGTATCTAACAGGATACGGAATTATGCGTTTCGGTTGTGTTCGTTTCCCCCTGCGAAACCTTTAAGAATAGGTTGTCTCTCGGTCGTTGGTACAGCTTACTTGTAGCTTTGATTGTCAAAATGGCAACGTTTGTTGACAGTTGTTTTATTTCAAATGCTTTGAATTGAAAAGGCGACATTTAGCGCGTTATTTTGGACTGCGTCGTCGAGCACTATAAGGGTAAGTAAGTATACATTGTATCGTTTCGTCTGCCGTATGTACTGTAAATGCAGCCTTGGTGTTGTTGCTGCTTTTCAAAATGGCAATTTCTCTTCATCTGAGTCATTTTTTCGGCTCGAAAGTTCATCATTTATATTTTTAAATTTGAGAATGTAGCTTGTAAGTCATCTCTCTGAAGAGCAGCACTACAGGACTGCGAAGAGACGAAAAACAAACGATTTCTATTTTCGATGGTTTTTTTCAACCCGATCTCGCGACGTTGTTTGTTTAATTGGGAGGACAATGGCAATATAATAAGAGAATGTGATTTCAAATGAAACCCACTAGGGTCCGACTGTCGAGTTATATTTATAAACAAAAACACCACCGATAAAGTTTCCTTCGTTTTAATCTATCGCACCGTCCTTGTGGTGTTTTTCGAAATAATATTATTATTGTACTTTCGCACTTGGTGCTGGATATCAAAAGTTAATAACCGTAAGTTGGTCGGAGTAAGTTTTCAATTTAAATTATTCTTTTTTTTATTCTGAAATTTAAATAATAGAGATCAAAATTGGAAAAATTTTCAAATTACTGTTCCAATGACCTTATTCCCTCCTTTCTTGAATCATCGTGGAAAATAATTTAGAAGTTTGAAAATAACTCAATAAAGCTTAATAACTATACTCGTAGATACCATCGAAATATTTTAAAAATTAGAACAATGGCAAATATTTCGTGAAATTATTAACTAACGTTTCGAGAAAAATAATCAATACATTGAAAAGATAATTAAAATATCATATTAAAAGTAAATTTGTGAGAAATATGGTGAAAAAGGCTAACAAAATTCTATAATAAAAGGGCAGGACTTCGGTAGGAAATGCTGCAAGACATTTTTCACACTTTTTACAGTTTTTCGGGGGAGAGGGGAAGGGAACTTCTTTCTTAGGCAATTTTTTTTTATCAAACGAAAAAAAAATAAATTGAAAAAAATTTCAAATGAAGTACTTTTTTTTAAATTCTTAAAACAGAAAATTTTAAAATTTGAAGACAGAGTCAGATTATCAAAACGCTGAAGCAAAAAACAATATAAAATCAGGACTTACAGGACTGTCAAGACTCATTGGAGAAAAATTACTGGCAATAGTGCAGCTTTGACTACATGCCTAATAGATGATTTTTAATAATTTTTGTTTGAAACAATAATTTCTAAATTATGTCAAAAAAAACTGTAAAATTATTGAATTTGTACCAGAGACGCACCGGAGGAGGGGGGTGCTCAAGGGGCTCGAGCTTCCCCCCCCCCTTAAGCTCGGCAAGGAGATTTTTTTATCATAAGAATATCAAAGAAGAGTATGTTTTTTTTTAATTTTCACCCTCACTTCGCTCAGTAACTATTTCTTAAATAAACATAACACTCTTTGAATTTGAATCCGTTGAATTTGCAACAATTCTGTCTTTTTTATCAGTAAAATAATTTTCATTAAAAATGAGTGATTTTTCACTGATTTTTCGGTCAAAAATTACCAATTTCTCAGTCAATGTCCCATTTATCAGAAAAAATCAGTAATTTTGACTGAAAAAGTCATTAAATGTTGCCATTTTTCAATTTTTCATTGGCTCAAATCTGTAGATATTATATTATTTGCCCACTGAAAATACTCCAACTACTCCAGCCCCACTGAAATAACAGGTTACTTCATTTTTTCATTGAATTTTAATTCTCTTCATTTTTTCTCAAAAATCTGAGCCCCCCTCGCTTGCACAATTTCTGGGTGCGCCTGTGATTCGTACAAAATTTGAGAGCAAGAAACTTTGTAACAATTACTGAAAATATTGCTGATGTTGCATACTCATCACAAATATTATCTAAAAATTTATGAAAAGTGCAAAAACGAGCCTTGAAAATTATTCAAAATGTCCAAGACGCGATTAAAACCAACAAAAAATTGTAAATTTATTCACTAAGCTGTTAAAAATTTTGTCAACATTGATTGACAAATAAGGTAAAAATGGTTTAAAATGTCAAAAAATAGTAAATTAGATGAAACTTTTTTAAAATAAAAATTGCCTAATTATTTATAAAACCCATTAAATTAAAATTGCTAAATGGTTGAAAAATTTTAAAAACGCCAAAAAATCCATTGAATTGAAAATAACTGAAATGGGTATTTTGAAATTATAATGAAAAATAATTTAAATTTCAGAACATCCACTTGAAAATTATACAACCATTGATCAGGTAATTAGAATGCTTACCTACTGGGTGAAAATTATCTCAATTCTCTATACCTACTTGCCAAAAAAATCATCAAGATTGGTAAAAGTTCGCAAAAAATTATTAAAAACATGCTAAAAATGTTTGAAGGATCATAAAATTGTCAAAAAATCATTACGTAGCTCATATTGTTTTAAAAATTAATAAATATTTCGAAATTAATGTAAATAGGATCAAGATAGTCCGAAATTTGACTAATGTTGGTTGGAAAATCGTATAAAATTATTAAATTGGGCATATTTCAACTTTTTTTTACAAATACGTCGAACACATGCAATTTTTACCAGTTTTTTTACCATACAATTTCATAAATTTTTTTGATAATTTCAAAAATTTTCAGCCACTTTACTTCATTTTTTGGTGTTTTAAAATCTTTTTTTTTAAAAGCAAACGGCATTGATGAAAAGTTCAACGAATTTCACATTTTAGCAAATTTTTGTAATGATTTTTACCTAATTACAATCGATTTCCTAAAATTTCTTACGTATTACAGCCAATTTATACGATAATCAATAATCATCAACAATGCCAATAACTTTCAAAATTATTCAAGGATCGCGAAATTCCGAAAAAACAAAACTTGATTTCTTCTGAAAGGAAGTATTGTCTCATGACAAGCCGCAATTTTTATTCAATTTCAACAATATTCTTACATTTTTAAAACCAATTTCGCAAATTTTATGACAATTTTTCATCGGATTTCAGTGAATTTTCTCAAATTTCCAATATACTGCAGTCAATAGAATACCTATTTCAAAGATTTCTACAATTTCAGCAATCTCACGATATCCTAATTTACTGCTTCTACAACTTTTCAAGCCATTTTCACAAAATTCCAATATTACTCATTCTAAAATTCAAATAATTCATAGAACCTTTCATTATTTCGAGTTATATCCTGAAACCTCCATGAAAATTTTTTTTGGAAAAAATACAGATTTGAACTTGAAGTTACGAATTTTGGAAAATTGTACTTTAATCGATCAAATAGGCCACCAATATGGGTAATCCACGATTACAGATGATCAAGTTCATTATGGACCCCATTTATGGGTTTTTCTTTAGTGCTGAAAAATTTCAAAATTTTCGGGAGGCTCCAAAACGTCTTGAAACGAATTTCAATCGTGGTGGGAGGTCGAAAATAGGGTATCTACCAACTTTCAGCTTTATTCGTTGATTAGATCAAAATTTTAAATTTTCAAAAATTCGCCAAAATTCGAGAAATGAACTTTAGCACCTTAAATTTTGGATATGGAGTTCAGTTATGATGTACTTCCGATTTATTCTTGTTTCGGGTAAACATTTTACCTCGAGTAGGGATACCTTCTTTCTGAGTCCTAAATTTTGAGTTTTCCTAGTTCATATTGGATAGGAAAAAATAACCCAAAACAGAGCAATAAACAAATAGAATTTATATCAAATACAATGGTAACATGACAATTTTTTCAAATCATGAAATCCTCGCACATCTTCTGATCCACAATTTTCCCAGTTCTCCTCAATACCTCCGTTCATCATCGATACATTTATTCAGGCAATTTTTCCTTCCCGATAAACCCATATAAGAAATCCAGTTCCATTAAAAAAATAGCTCGAGAAAACCTCAACGTGCAACCCTTAAACCAACGATTACGTCTTGGCTGCGGCATCGACGCTGACGACGGTTTAATAATACGCGACTGCGTTACGTTGTTATATGCATCTAATGGCGAAAATAATAAGAAAAGCGGTATTAAATTTGCATCTTTAAATGGATATTTAATGGGACAAGGCGGTATGACGAAGGTGGCCTTTCGAGATCGGGTCGCGCGCCTTTCCAAGGGGGTTATCTCGTACGCGAGAATCGAATTTCCTTACGACACCCTACGTGTGTTATATCGGACGAACGCGATGTAAGGGTATAATAAAACTAATAAGCTGGTTTTTACCACTTAAAAGCTATTATAAAACCTTGTGTCAATTTACAAAATATACCGCAGGCTTACCGAGGACCAACGTCGACGTCGTTCTTTATTTAAACAAGGGATTTTGAAACACATTGCCGTCGATGCTCCGGCACTATGTACACGGTTTTTACTCTCTTTACCAATAAAAATGTATATGAATCTTATACGTATGCAGTACAGATACAAAGAGAGACTCATCCCTCGTGTACGATGCAGCGCAGAGTCGTGTAATCGGTTAATCAGATGCAACGCTGCGTATTGGACGACTTATCCGGACTACGGTGGCATGTAACCCTTTTTAAAATACGGCATCAATTATAGATAACGTCCTTTTTTCTTATCGACTCCGCTCCACGCCGAATCCATCCTTGGCTTTTACTTGTTAACTAGATAGTTATAAACGGTAGTTTGTTACCGAGGGAAAGGACTGTGAAATAAGCCTTGTCATATAAGCTACTGCAGAAATCCCCCCTCCCCCGCCTTTCTGCCTCCCAAGCTCGTATTTGTCATAGCTCGAAGGGTTGATTCGTTCTGGAGCATTAGACCAGGCGTCGTGTACTTTCATCTCGTTGATGAGCATAGGATTTCAAGAAATCAAAAATAAATCGTTTTGACTTTCGATCGTGCGACCGAGCGAGGGAGGCCAAAGGGTGGGTTAAAATTGGAAAATTCGTTATAATAGCTCACAAAGAAAGTATTTCAACACAAAGTAAAATTTTGAGTCGAAATAAAAATAAATCGAAAATACATTATAAAATAATCCCATATCCAAAATTTTAGGTGCTGAATTTCATTAATTACCTCACCGTCCTGCAAAATGTAAAAATTTGGTCTAATCAACAAAGAGAAACTAAAATTTGGTATATACTCCATTTATGACCTACCGAATCGATTGGAAACGGTTTCAAGATGTTTTGGAGCCTCTAGAAAATTTTGGAATTTTCCAACTCTGAAGAAAAGCCCATAAAAATAGTCCATGTGAACTTTACATAGCACCTGTAATCGGGGATCATCCATTATCATGACCTATTTGATCGATTAAAGCACAATTTTCTGAAATTTGTACCCTTAAGTTCAAATCCATAGATATTTTTGACGAAAAATTTTCCCGGAAAAAATTGTAAAAAATGTCCACAGGGCACTCGTCGAGGTAAAAAGTTGAAAGTTGGTAAATACCCTATTCTCGATCTCCTGAAACAATTGGGAGCAATTTCGGAGTTTCCAGAAAATTTTGAAATTTTTTCAGGAAAATTTTTTGCAAAAAAAATAAATTTGAACTCAAAGTTACAGATTTCAGAAAATTGCGCTTTAATCGATCAAATAGGTCACCAATATGGGTAATCGACGATTATAGGTGCTAAAGTTCATATGGGCCACTTTTATGGGATTTTCTCCAGTGCTGGAAAATTTCAAAATTTTCTGGAGGCTCCAAAACGTCGCGAAACCGCTTCCAATCGATTTGGGAGGTCAAAAATACAGTATATGCCAAATTTTAGCTTATTTCATTGATCAGATCAAAATTTTCATATTTTGCAGGACGGTGAGGTAATTTTGAAATTTCAAAAATTCGTCAAAATTCGAGAAATGAATTTCAGCACCTGAAATTTTGGATATGGGGTTCTTTTATGATGTACTTTCCTACTTTCAATTTGTTTTTGTTTCGGCTCAAAATTTAACATTTAGTTGGGATTCCTCGCTTGTCAGTACGTAATTTCAGGTCCGAACCTTAAAAAATGGTGGAAATCTGAGATAAAAACCACCCTCAAACCCAGTTTTTCGCGTTTTCCCCAAAAATAAAAGGTTCGATCAAAAAATATCAGGAGTAAATTTTTTTCTATAGAAAAAATATAAAACTTTGTGAAAAATTTTGATCATTAATCCATTTTGAAAGAGGCGGATCTATCCCTCTTAAAATGAGGTAGAAAAGTGGAAGAGGGACTAAAAAAGTGCAATATTTGAGTTTCTACATCTCACACCTCCTGGAACCTCCGGTGGCTCGATTCGATATTACATTTGGACAGGCTTCAGCTCGTTCAAAAGATACAGATTGTTGAAAAATCCAGATTTTTGATAATCCTAATTCGTGAAAACAAAATGATGGTCTCATGGTCACCAAAACTCAATCATCATTTAAACGCTATTGTAACCAAACTAAGTATTCGATAAAAGAAATTGAAAATTCTGCACTTCTGTGCTACCTGGGTAAAAATAAATTTTTGCAATAAAAAATTAGAAAATTTGGACAATAAAAAGTATTTTTACCAAAATCCTACTCTCTTATTCCAAATCAGTGAAAATTCACTGATTAACAGTCAGAATTGCGGCACAGGAAAAATCAGTGAAATACACTTATTTTCACTTATTTTCACTGATTTTTCACTGATTATTCAAAGAATTTCACAGATTTTTCAGTAAATTTCATAAATACTGAGTTTTCAGTAAATTATCACTGATTTCTAATAATTTTCTTTCACTGAAAGTAAGTCAGTGAAAGAAAATCACTGAAAATTAGTGAAAATTCACTGAAAACTCAGTTATATTTTTGGAATTTACTGAAGAATCTGTGAAATTCTTTGAATAATCAGTGAAAAATCGCTGAAAATCTTCACTGATTTTCCCTATGCTGCAATTCTGACTGTTTATCAGTGATTTTTCACTGATTCAAAATGAGAGAGTGGAGAACGTCTTTTCATTTTTACGAAAATCAAGAATCTCGATTTTTCAACGATCTGTAACTTTTGAACCAGCAATGAGGATCCTAAGAGTGGTATCGAATAGAGCCGCCAATGGTTTAAGGAGCTGTAGTAACTCACTACGATTTTTTCAAAAATTACCTCACTTTAAGGAACCCCTAGCTCCGCCTAACTTTGAGCTAGGGGGCTAAAAAAAGTTATGATGAGTTTCCAACTCAAAATTACCCACCCCGTGAATTTGGCCAAAATTCAGGTAGGTTTTTTTGAATTCTACCTACTGAATGAACGTGGTCCCACAATTGTTATTTCCATGAGAACCAACATTTTTTTCCCATGACCTGTTCTTCGCACCACCCTTGCACCCTGGAAAAACTGATGGATGTCTTTTATGGGAAATTCGATATGAAAATAATTTAGTTGCTTATAATTTTTCTTCTAAAAGACCGAATAACCTCGTAAAATCAAAAACATTTTGAATTTTGAAAAAACCGATATTTTCAATCCCTTTAAAATAGCTTAAAAATGACAATTTTTCAAAAAGTTTTAAATGATTTCTACATGAAATTTCACGTAGAAAAAAATTTGACTCCTGCAAATTTTTTGATAAAATTTTTTATTTCTACGGAAAACTCGAAAAAATGGTTTTGAGGGTGGTTTTTACCTTCTTGCGGGGGTTGTCGAACACTTGGAGGTGCAAGTTTTGTAATATTGTTTGGGAGGTCATTCTACACAAATAATGTGAAATTCAGCTCCCCCCCTCTAATTTTTGGACCTAAAATTACTGAAATAATAAACGGTACGTGATGAGACGATGTCGACACTCGGGAAATAAACCCATGGGATATTTTTCTTTCGTACGTCATCATGTGCGAGAGAGGATACTTAAATGTGGAAAAAAACCCACCAAAACAAAAAACCACCCAACCCTGTTCATCTCCGGTCTTCGGTAGCTCATTTTTAAAAATATCATTAATTTGGAGGCTTAAAATTAAACTATATGGCCGACATTGTACGTATCAGAATAGACGTACGTAATCTTACGACAAATAATACCGCGTGTTTTATGATCCTTATATATGCCACATGCGACAAAATGTGTTTCTGTTAAGTTTAATTTTTCAAAACTCGAAACGTGTTAGGAAGGCTATCGGAGCTCGTATGGAGGATAAAACAGCGCGCAAATCTTGGTATAATTTTAAATACCACACCATTACGCCGCCGTATGGTACTCGTCGTGGCTGAAGACAGCATAAAATGTGTGCTCTGGCTTCCCTGTGTGTGACCACTTTTTTTCCTCTTCCTTACCAGCACATAAGTTTATACAGGAATAGGAAGGAGGAGGTGACGTGAAATGTGACATATTATGATTGATGCTACCAAACTGACGTAATTTGTTAAGTCGCGTTGGAAATTTTTTTGAAATATGATAAACGATTTTTCGTTGGAGGATTAAAAACTCATTTATTTTGGCCCGAATATTATAGGAAAAAAAGTTAAAATTAACCGACTGCTAAGTAAGAGATTTGGCGAGGGGAAAAAATTCTTACTCGAGTGTATGGTTACATTTAATGAAGCAATTACATGTTGAAAGATTTTTTCGTAGTTAATTTATGGCTCGGAGTATGTACTCCAGTACGACGATCCGAGCGGTGACCTAATAGACGAGTATTATTTTTAATTGTGGTATTTACGATATGACTGTGCATAAGTATGTAATAAGTGTACTTATCGTATCGTAACGATGGTAATTGGTAATGTCTCCCAGAGATAATTTTGCAATGTTACGAGAGAGAAGCTATAGGGAGTATGATTTGAAATACGAATCTTTATTAGGAGCTTAAAGGACAAAGAGGTGGTGAAGGTTTTTTCAACTAATCCGAAGGTATTGAGAAAAATAGATAATTTATGGCTAAAAAAATTACGCGATAAATTGATCGATTACCAATGCGAGTATTTTTTTTTTCTAAAAATTATAATACCGAAGAAGGTTTCAATTAATTCATAAAAATAGCAAATCTAATTAAATATATTTTTGTAATTATAAGTTTTATAGAGATGGATATTGATTTTTTCACGGCCATATTCGTTGTTTTAAGAATTCTCTCTTGTTTCATTTATATAAATTCACCCTATTTTTGTACAAACGTATGGCTTCGGTTGGGAAAAATTTTTCGAACGATACTGTCCTTGAAACGTGCGAAATATTTTTAGCTGGCTATAAAAATTTCAGTAAGCTTATATTTCTTTCGTCATGAATTTTACGAATTATCTGCTCAAATAATCTTTAAATTGCATTAAAATGTAAATTTATAACCGTATGACCACAGTAGCCTTGGAAAAAAATCACCAGACGTCGGATGTGAAATTAGGGTTCGAGTTGTGAATTTTAGCAATTATTAGGGCAAAGGGCATTTATAAAAGAGAGAGCAGAGTAGAAGGTTTGATACTAAATTGAAACATGTCTCTTTCAATTTTCATATATTCTCGGTAGTGATTCTCAAGTTTACTTTGTTCAGATGCCAGACTCGAAAATTTTAAATCCGATTTATAAAAGGATTGGGAAAGGTATCTAATTTGTTAAATTGACGACGCAAGAACAGGATTTTTTTTTGTAACAAAAGATATCGATCAGCCTTTGAAGCAACAATTTTTATTTTAAGACTTTTTCTACCAAATCAATTATGATATTGCCATCCTTTCCAAAAGGAGGAGAGGATAAGAATGAGGAAGGAAGGCGGTAAAAAGCTAAAAATTGGAAATAATTTCTTACTAAATTTTACTTACATTAAAATCCATAATTACTTAAACCAATTTTCAAATTATTTAATACAAGTTTCCTATTCGAAGAGTGTTTTCTCAAAAATGCCAAGTCAGTTTTTTTGAAAGTGAGGGACGATTTTTTTTCTCAATTTTGGAATTATTCATCAATAAAAATGAAGGAAATTGATTTTCCAGTTGAAAAATTCTTTTTTGAGTTTTGGTTGAGCAAAAAAATACTCGAGGCTTTACTTGTGACCAAATTTTCATCCCCTCGGATAAAATTTAGATACCTCATGCTCATGTGCATCTAAAAAATTAGATGAAAAATTACGAATTTGAAGGGGGAAAATACTCGATTTTTTAATTCCCATAAAAACATTTTTATAATATTATGTGATCTTTCAAAGTAAATTCTCAATATTTACTCATTTACCTTGAGATTATTTAAAATTTGAACACATCGATTTTCGATTGTTGGCTGAAAAAATTAAGGCAAAAGTTTTAAAATTTTCAAAAAAATGAAAAAAATTATTCCTAAACAAACTAAGTGTTAATGTACTTCAAAATTAGGGGGAAAATGATCAAAAAATATTTATCCAAATTAAACTAATCGCATGTGTAAGTCCTATCATTGATTTCCCAACGCCCATCAAGTCCAATGCAAAATATGTTTCCAAAAATGATTCTCATTTGTTTGAAAAAATTATTTTTATTCTAAATTAGGCAAATCTGCAACTACAACCATATTTTTCATCAATTTAGCATCAATGGATGGCTTCCCTCTTCATGAACAATAATTGAAAGGTACACGATTTGAATTTTCCCAGGAACCAGAATCCAACTAAAAGCTCAAAGTCGTCATGCCAACTAGCTTAGAACCAGCCTAAAGTTTAAATCAAGACTTTCTATTATTTTTCAAAATTTTGATACAGATTTCATCCAGTTTTAATTTTAATTTATTCGCAACGTTTTGCTCCTGAATTGAGAAACAGATGAATAATCAAAAGATAAGACCTCAATGATACAGTTTCTAAAATAATTTTAGCATATTTCTTCTATTTTTTCGTTAAATTTTAAAAATGTTCAAATCCTTTGGTCAGATTTCGAGCTCAATTCGGAAATAATATAGACAAAAGTTGGGGAGGGGAAGGGGTAAATTTTTTTATCAAGTCTTTTAAAAGTTTATATAGTAAAACTTTTCCCTAATTTCCTCCCCCCTCCCCTCCCCGGATATTCGAAAAATAATTACAATTTTATACTTGGACTTGCAGACCTGTCTTGTCTCTCGTGATTATTTTAATTTTGAGGACAGAACTACAATAGACGAACTCAAAATAAAATACATGAACGGAAAATGACACCAAAAATGTGAATCTGAGAAGCCTAAAATTTAGGTCAAAATTTTTAAATTCTTTTCAGAAGTTGTAACTCAAAATCTAAGCCTTATCTTCCGACTTCCGGTCTCTATGAAAAAAATTTGATTCTGACAAAATTTGGAAAAGGAATTCAAAAAAATGATTCAGAAAAACACTGAATAAGTACAGATTTACAGTTTTTAAAAATGATCAGTATTATTCGGATCGGAATCTGACCCCCCCCCCCCCCCGTTAAGAGCCCAAATTTTATTGGTAAAAGCTACTAGTTTTTTCGATCAGATAAATTTAAGGAAGATATCCAAAAAACCACCACTCTCCCGTCATCAAGATTATAATTTTTCAAAAAAAAATCATCAAAACACAAGAAATTGACAAAAACAACGGTTTTTGATCAAAACCACCATTTTTGGCAAAAATTACAATTTTTGATAAAAATCAGAACTCAACTCACTGATCATGATCAATTTTTCAAACCATCGATAAGTAATCATAAGCGCACTCAGAAATTGTGTAAGGGAGTGGCTCAGATTTCGAGAAAAAATGGGCTGGCGGAAGGGGGAGGGGGGTCAAAATTCAATGAAAAAATGAAGTAACCTGTTATTTCAATGGGGCTGGAGTAGTTAGGACATTTTCAGTAGACAGAAATAATACATACCTACAGATTTGAGCGAAAAAAATTTTGAAAAATGAAAAGATTATCTGATTTTGTTTAGTCAAAATTACTGATTTTTTCTGATAAATGGGGCATTGACTGAGACATTAGTAATTTTTCACCGAAAAATCAGTGAAAAATCGCTAATTTTCAATGAAAATTATTTCACTGATTAAAAAATACAGAATTTTTGCAAATTCAACTAATTCAAATTTAGGGAGTGGTGTGTTTATTTAAAAAACATGTACTTAAATACTGCCCGAGCAAAGCGAGGGCGATTTTTTTTTTTAAAATCATACTCTTGTTTGACATTTTCGTTAAGTATGAAAAAATCTCCTTACCGAGCTTAAGGGGAAGGGGGCTCGAGCCCCCTGAGCCTCTCCTGGGTGCGGTTATCCAAGTAATTGTTCAAGGAAATGAAAAAAGCAATTGAAAAAATCACTTGACAATTTCAACTCAGAACGTGAGATAAATCTTGAAATTTTTTTATCGAAAGTAGGTAATGGATGAAAATAAACAGCCAAATTGATTTCAAGATTCGACAATCGACTTTCATTTCAAATTTAATTCGAAAAACTTGTTTTTTTTCTAATCAAACGCATTTTCAAAACCTCAATCGATTATCCACTAAAACTGATCACACTGGCAAAAAAACCTCTCCGCTAAATTACACGTTAAAATTTTCATGAACTTTTATTACACGCTCGTTGCTCATCTCGTACGAAAAAATATGCATACCTGCCTGATATCCATTTCATAAAAATTTATAGTCCTTAATACCTCGGCCCCTAACCACCGCCGATATTCGGTACAGGGCGGCAGAGGGGCGTAGAACGCAATTAATTGTACCAGTATTAGTTAAATACTACGATAACTCCAGCCATCAGCAGGTCATTGCTATTCAATAAGATAATCTTACAGAATAAACACATTATCAAACCAGATTACTTGGATTACTTAATAAAACTAATCATTTTTCAATTTTTTTCCACTCAGCACCGACTGTGGCATCGGCTTTGGCCGGCGGATTGCGAGAGAGCCTGAGCGTATACCATTACACGATATTTATAATTATACCGTTCGAATGGAGCAGCGCGGATTGGAATCATCAGAAGTACCCAAGTACCTATGTATCTTGGTAAATGGAAATAAATAAAACAAAACACGTCATAGACAAGTCCGTCCCATTTTTACTAGTCCTGTCGGATATTCAGGTTCAGGATTATAATAAGCGCGAGAGTTAATTCGGGAAAAAAAGTTGAACGTTCGGCCATCTTGGTGGTCTTTAGCTGCGGGAAAATGACGTCATAGATCACGAGGACTTTTTGATTACTATAATTAAATATTAAATATCTTATAAAACAAACAAGACCGGAGTTGTAGATTAATAGCAAGGTAATGAGAGTGGGTACCGAACGCCGCGGATACGTTAACGAGGTTTTTTTCTCTCAAACGACAGACTATCATCACATGGTGTTCGGAAAAGCAACATGATTGTTGCGGCGTGATTGTGAGATGAGTAATATTGAAGGGTCGTATTGTCGATCGGCATATCGGAATATAATTAACTACATGCTCCGCCATGCATAAAATTAACATTTTCTTAGAATAGATATGATATACTCATACGTACCAAGTACACGTACCTTTTTATACGACGGTGAGAGGCATTTGACGAAGTAGTTGTAGGCGTAGTACTGCTGCTTTGTATATCATCGTAGTCGTACAGAGGAAATTCGTCGTTGACGTTCTCATAAGATGATAACGAAGATAAGGATGACAATAGTTCGTCCTCTTCTAATCACATGGTATTTCGAACGCTTAAAAAGTAAAATAATCAAGCAGATAGAAATTTATTCGGATTTTGATCGATAAACGATCGTTGAAGTTGATCGTTAGAATTCTTCGATAGAAAATTTTAGCATAATATATTTTCATCGATGGAATAATTTTTACTTACTTTTAAATAATACTTTCGAAGTACCGAAATTGCCATAATATTCGTTCGATCAGGACACAATTGCATGACAGCTACAGCAGCTCGACGATGATCTCAGCTTCGTTCAACGTTCCGGTGAAATTCATCTCCGTATCACCTTTCCAACACCCCTGTAGTCGGAATTAACTTCTGGATAAAAAAATATGAAAATAGAGTATTACTATGCAACCTGATCGTCTGCTTCCTTCTATCTGCCTGTTGCTCTCCGTTCGACCTCTATTAATTAGTACGGAGACGCCAACGAACGTGGTTCTGCTGGCAGGAGCCCAGCCTTTACCCATTGTGAAATTCACACTCGTTTGCAAACTTGCAAAGAAAAAACTAATCAACTTGAACTATTTTCCTTTGAAGTCGAGACAAAAGACGGAATACGGAGTAAAATATATACTTTCGTTATGTTTATGATTAATTGCTGCGGCTACTCGCAGGCTCGGGCTTGGGCTCGGGCCGCACTCCAGATCAAACGTATGTAATATTTGTATTTGTTCGTGCGTGGTATTCACGTTACATCGATACTTACTTTGATTATTTTAATTATTTTCCGTCATTTTACAGATGCGCAGATGATGAAGCGATGTGAAACGCGGATCACGAGGATGGTGAAATGGCGATAGGTACGACCGTTACAATCAAACCGATCTATAAGGAGTTGGGTTAAATCAAAGCTATATTAGATAAATAGATGTATTTGTAATTAGTAATGTCGAATAATACACGATTTAGTAAACGAAAATTACGTACTAGAAATCGAAACCTTCGGATGAGATGCGGATGAGAGGTTGGCGAAAAGTGAAGCTACCGGAAAGAGTGTACGATCGATTCGAAGCATGATTTAACTTGTGAATAACGAGTTTTGTTCTTCTATTGCGAATAGTTAATTAATAATACCGAATAATTTGCTATTTAATACCGAAAATTAATTAATTTAAGTTGAAAACGCGAAAAACACTACCGAACTGCTGTAATCACGTGATAACACAAACATTGCTGAAATCAGTGTGACCAGGTTGTTCAATAATAAAATATTAACGACCAAGAATTCTGATTTTATTTTTTAATTTTTTAAATTTAATTTTAAATAATTGAAAATTTTGTTTTAATTGATTATTTATCTCTCGAGAGGGGAGGGGGGAATGCAATTCAAATAAAATTAATGAAACATCGCTACTTCTATGTTGTATGTAATTCAATCAATCATTAAGGTTAGAGAGGATCAAAAAAAAAATTATTTTTCTATGATCTTGACGAAAAATAAATATTAGTATAAGTAATTTACTTTGTGTGGAAATTTTTTTTTGAGTTCCCAAGTCCAAAGGGGGGTGGGGTGGACCAGCGAGCCAGGGAATTTCAAAGTTGGATTAGGTAATTTCAAAAAAGCAGTTTTTTGTCATTTTTGGGAGGTGCCCTTTACTGAAAATCTCGGCCCTCAATCACCAAAAATTATACGTCACCTTCTGCCATTGAAAATTGAAAAGGAAGTTGAAAAATTGCAGATCGCGTGTCTTAAGATTTTTCAACTTCTGTTTTGCTAGTTCAAATTGTCCTTTAAATTTATTTTATTTACCAAAAAGTTTTTTGACTTAATTTTCAAGCCACCCCGAATGAATAACTTGAATTTCATGAAAATATCATAAATTAAAATGAAATTGGCAGCATTATCATGACATTTGAACTTGAAAAAAAATTCAGTTTGATTTTGAAGTGTTTGAGTCAGAGACGAAACAATGGAGGGGGTGAGGGGGTGGTCCACACTCAAAAAAATAATAACGGGCACCAGTTGAGGACCGTTTTTTCAAACCGTGATAACTTCATTTTTGGCGTTTTTGACTTTTTGACGGATTTGGGTACTTGAAGTGGTCCGCCACCAAATGGCGTTGGTAGAATTTAACTAACTATCTTACCTTCCACGTTCTGTGACAAAAACCGTTTTGAGTGTTGTAAATCGTTTTTCCAAACCGTGATAACTTCAGTACCTACCTATTTACACATAAAAACGAAGAATAGTACAAAAAAACTTTGAAGCTTTTTAATTTTTTAGATTCGTGAAAGCTCAAACATTAAAATCATTTTTAGGAAGAGGTTTCAACCGTTTTCTGAGATTTTTTCAACATTTGAAAGGTGAAAGAATACTCTATAAAATGAGCCGAACAATTTTTCCGACAGACTATATGGTATCGCTCAGAGTGCCACTTGAATATTTTTAAAAAATTAAAAAATCTCAATAAAATTTAATTTTTTGAGTATAATAAGGAAGTGTTGAGTGATGAAATTTTTTTAATGGTTGTAATGTGTTTATGTAGTGTATGTGCAACAAAGGCAGAAAAAATTTATTTTTTTCAGATGTTTATATGGCTCTGAGAGAGCAGTAAGTGAAAATCGTTTTTCCAAACCGTGATAACTTCAACTTTTTTCATTTTCGTTCCATTCCTGCAGCGCACAGTGGACCGAATGCGCGAAATACCCGTTCATCAGGACAAAATACAAGTTACCCCTGATGACGTTTTGTCTGCCAAAGTTGGTAGTACACTGTCTGACTCGAATGAAAATGATGTCACCAACCTTGATTATCCCCACCACTACGAGTGTGTGTGTACCAAAATTAGAATACATGTTGCCGGCGGCTACTGTTTAACCCGTTTTGTCAAGTGTTTTGTTCAATGTGATGTGATTTTCATTTAAGGGTGATTTATGTCTTGAAAAAAATCATGGTTGAAGAGAAAAGTAATTACTTTCCGATTTCTCAAACCCCATTACTTCATCTATTTTACTTTTGGAGAAAAAAAATCGCAAAGATGTGCGATATTTTCTATGAAAATGAATATCATTCAGTTATTCAATAAGGTTGAAGTTTCTTAGGCCAGACTGGACCAAAAAATCAATCGCACGAAATTGAGTACTGAAGTGTGTATAAAAAGATGCCTTAAAAGTTTTTTGCTGGTTTGGTGCGTTTTTTCAGTTATTCAATAATCTAGTTGTTGAATTGTGCTAATAATAATGAGAAAATTGCCAAATGCCCTGTAATGAATAATATGCAGGTTATATGGGGTTAATTTTCGCCTTCTCCCTCCCATATGGCAATTCTTTGATTATCATTTCCATAAACTGTTCGGAAACAGTGTTACCAACTTAAAATTTTTAAAATATTTCAATAAAGTGACATCTGTTTGTCGAAATAATGAGATCTATGTAAAAACAATTCTAATTTTATATTTCATTATTTAGTTGATATTTTTCCTGTAAACCATTCAAGAACAGTGGTACCAACATCAATGAAAAAATGCCTGTAAAGAGATTTTCGAAACTAAAAGCAAAAAATCGCAAAAAGGGTGTTTATCGGTGTACTTTAACTAACTGAACACAAATATCCAATCGTTTTTTCATCTCATCTTTTTTTTCTGTATAAAATGCTCAAGATTTTAGAATTTTACAGTGGGTACTTTTTCTTGATTTTCTTAAAACTCCGCCATAACTTTTTCAGGAATGGTTCGGAAATCTAATGGTTTTTGGTATTGATTTTCAATTAAATGGCCTAAACAGTTTGAATTGATTTTGAAATTTCAATTCTATTTTTTATTGCTGTTTCATTTACGCTTTTCAATTAAGACCATATCAATTTTCAAATGGTTGCTATTTTTTCTCGTTTTTTTCTGATTTTCCCGACTACCTTGGATTTTCTCTTCCAAAATCGCCGCTTTATCGCAATATTACGGTTATTTTTATAGTGATTTTCACATTTTTAAACCAAAGCGAAGTTGTTTGTGTTTCAATGAAATATTTGATATGAGTGATTTAGACTGGTGATTCAATTTCAATACATCATTATCAATTATTTATTGTAAGATTGCAGCTACGGACACGTCTTCCAGAAAAGAAGAAAAATACCCCCAAATTCAAGATCTTCAGCCCTGAAAACCCAGAATTTCATACCCATGTCAATTTTTTTTAATTTTTCCCAAATTTGGTGCGGGTACCGCCCCCTTGGGGATCTAGGGGAAAAATAACTCCGAAATTCGAAATCCTCGACCCTTAAAACCTAGATTTGCATACCCATGTTGATTATTTTCAATTTTTTCCAAATTTGGTGCGGGTACCGCCCCCCTCGTGGATCTAGGGGGAAAATAACTCCGAAATTCGAAATCATCGACCCCAAAAACCTAGATTTGCATACCCATGTCGATTTTTTTCAATTTTTTCCAAATTTGGTGTGGGTACCGCCCCCCTCGGGGATCTAGGGGGAAAATAACTCCGAAATTCGAAATCCTCAACCCCAAAAACCTAGATTTGCATACCCATGTCGATTTTTTTCAATTTTTCCCAAATTTGGTGCGGGCACCGCCCTCCCTTGAGGGTCTGGAGAAAAATTTTTGAAAAAATTGAATTCAGCGTGAAAAATTAGTTCAGATTATGTACTTTTTCCCATTTTTGGCATTTTCTTGTAAGAATAAAACGCAATGAACAGGTGTTTTTCCAATTCGGTCCACTGTGCAGCGCCAGAGATGAATATTTCGGTATGCCACTTGTTCGACATATTTTGTAATGATAGTTGCAATATATTTACTTTTGTGACAGATGTCAAAAAACAAAACTTTCTCTGTGATACAGTTTTTTTTGATTTACTCGAAATCATTTTTTTGAAGTTATCACGGTTTGGAAAAACGGTCCTCAGTTATAAAATTGGTAAAATTTATTCTAAAAAAAAGATTTCTCGCGAAATTTGGTAAAATTTTTTGCATAAAAATAAATCAATATTATTTTTTTTCAGAATAAATTTTACCGCTTTTGTGAATGGTGCCCCGTCATTATTATTTTTGGATAAAATTTTTTTTTTTTTGATAAAATTTATCATTTTTTGTAACACATTCTATTTTTTATTTCTTTGAGTGTTTTTTCAGTGTACCCATCACACAAGTTGGAAAATTTTGATGTAAATTGGCAAATATTCTCAAAATGTCAGCAAATTTCTCTTTTTTAGCCTCTCAGATTTTTTGACCAAGTTTCGTTTTTGGTCTGAGTGAGTGATTTGAATTTAGTAAAAATCAAAAAATCTTCAAAATCGCGATCCGCAATTTTTTAAATACCGTAGGTAAGTACTTACCTTGAAATGTGGAAAAAGTTGTATCCAATTTCGAGTTCAGTGGTTCAGAAACTTGAATCGCACATTTTTAAAGGAGTGACCGAGGTTAATTCCACTTTGAGGTTCCCTTAGCTCCGTTTCTCTTCAAGTTGAGGATAGGGAGCCTAACATTTTTTTAAAAGGTCTTCCACTCGAAGTAATCTATTGAATCGATTTTCATCAAAATTCTGCATAATTAGGTATATGTCTAGTTGGAGGAAAAGTTTTTAAATTATAGACGATTGAATATAATTTGAGCGGAGCCAGCGAGAGCAAGCATAAGCCCCATCAGAATAAAACTTTGCAACCTTTTTTCCTTGAGAAATTCAAATTAAATTTTCAGAATTTGAGAGTTCAAAATTTTGAAATGTCATGTTTCTTATGTGCACATAATCTCTAGATTTTTTTTCAAACAAAATCAGAATATTGGAGAAATTTGATTCTATCATTCCCTTCTTTTCTCTGGGATAAAAAGTTGCGGTGCTATCAAAATCCAATTAGGTCAATTTTAGGTACCTATGTGATTGTTTTTGGATGCGGGGAATTTTCAGAAATACTCACTTGCCAACCTTCAATTTCCTTTACCCCCCCCCCCCCATACAAAAAAAGTTGTAGGTACATATTCACAAAAAATCGTTCTTCTTGCTCTGAAATAGTTGTTAGAACTTTTTTTTCACATCTGCGTAAGTAATTTGAAAAGTTGCTGCAGAAAAAAAAAACAACAACAACAAACCTTCTAAAATTATAGGAAAGTTCACGTGAATATTTATGTTGGAACACGTACACATAATAGATATACTCCTTAGTAAGTATACTTAATTCGAACTTTCTTCTTCCCTTGGACAGATGCTAATCTACGAGAAAATTGCTGGCTGCCCAGGAGGGAGGGGGGAGATTTCGAATTGGCCAGAATAAAGTTGCCAGAAAATCATAAATACAAAATTTATAGAATGATTGAAAAATTACATGATTTTTAGAAGAATTTTTCAAAACACAGAAACACTTTAGGTATCTACATAAATAAAGACAAAAATTCGTCGGGCGAATACTTTTTGAAAAATCGTGTTCGAAAAGCAAAAAATTGCTACTCACCTGTATTTAAAAAAAATATTTTATATACCTGCGAGATATTTTTGATTTATGACGAAGAGAATTAAATTCACCATTTTCTCTTCCTCTTTTCTCGGTAGATCTACATTCACATTTGCCCTGAAATTTTTTTCGGATTTGGATTTTTCGAACAGAGAAATGAGATAAGATAAAAATGATAATATACTTACCACAATTCCAAAATTTTGACGAATACCTATCTACGAGAAACCTAAACAATTTTTCGTCTAAAATTTGGCAAATATTACAAAATTTCACGAAACATATACGAAATTGACGAAACCTCGCCGAATTTCAGAACAAATGACTCGGGGGTTTGCCACTCTCCTCCCTTCGAACCAGCTCCGACTAGAAAACTGGAATATTACACTCTTAGACATAAATTGATCTCCGCTACCACACGAAACATTAACTTTCCCACGATTGTAATTGCGCATCATCGCTAAATCCGTACAAGAAAATAACTCGTAACGAAAATTCCCTTCGAGAACTCGCTAAATTCGCAATTATTTGTTCGAGTCGAGGTAACTGTATGCTTTATCTTTCGAGTAAACGTAAACGAAAATTCATTACTTGTGAGATACCCATAACCTACATACTTACCAACTCTTACTCGGTATTGCAAACGAAAATACTTAGTTCGCAGAAACCCATGGCTTGGCAAAATTACGTAATCCATCTAACCGAGCTAATAAAGATAATACATCGAAATTTGCGCTTAAATGCGAAATTATGTTGACTCAAGTTATTTAACATCAAGTTAAACACCGGGTAATTACACATGTTGTTATATGTGGGTAAATATTGATTTCGGTTTCATTTTATACTTACGCGACAAATATAACACCTCGGGCTTTATTTTTAGCAGCATTCGATCAGGTACCTATACCTAATACATTGATGTACCGAAGCGTGAATACGACAGGTATAATGCATCTTGGGTATATAAGGATTGATTTCAAGATGGGAACCGAACCAACGTTTTGTTCGGTCGAGATTTTCAAGGTCTGTTATTAACTAAAAAGGTTTAGAACGAGGTAGAATAGTCATTTCACAAGATGGAATTCTTTCCTATTATTTTTTCAAACGTTATTAACAAGCTATAGAAAATATGCTTCAAAAATAATTTCAAACTTGTCAGTTAATAAGCAGTCCATTAGCTAAATTTTTCCAAAATATCTCCGCATTATGATTCGGAAAAAAGAACACGAGGCGAATATAATTCAAAAAATTTTTTAATAATTTATTCAAATGCAATATACACTTAGGTACATACTTTACACAGTAAATTAAAATAGGAATAAACGGAATATTTTAAGTAGGTGGTTAACAATATTAATGTGTCGGGGGGTCGTCCCCGTTCGAACAATACTTCGGAAATTCTACGAGTACGCAAATTTTTTTTAAAAAAAAAAGAGAGGGAAAAACAATAACAAAAAAAATTAATAAATAAAAAAAAAGTATAACAATACACGACTTGCATTAAAATCCTTACTAATACGCCTAATTACACATTTTTTCTCTTTACAGACATTTTAAAATGCAAAATTACCTTGTTTGGCAGTATAAATGGAATAATTTATCAAAATGAATCGACATTTTATTTTAATAACATACGGAGACACAGCGACCGAGGGGGAAAAAATCAACGTGCGGGAAACAAATTAAAGAGAGGAAAGCTAAACCGAAAACATCAAAGATGTAAATTACACAGAATGAATATTGACAATAAGGAGCTAATTAATGCTGCAGGGAACCAAAAGTTGATTTTCAATAAGGATCCAGATACCAACGAACGCCTACCTTCGTTAAAAAAATTTAATCTCTGATGAATCAACTAATGCAGTGTTGCCAATGGTAATTTGACTAGTGAAAAAAATTTCGCAAGAAATATCTAGGATATTGAATTCGAGTCGTTGTTACGATTACATAAGACGTAAAGTGGATACAATACAAAAGGTAACTTTGATTGCTTATTTGCAGAATAAAAAAAATTAAATTAGGTCCTTTTGGCTTTGAATTTAACCGATTTGAAAATCAGAGCTGGCGAGAGGGAGTTTGGACGTTCGTCCCAAAAAATTTAGGAATTTTTTCCCCTAAAAAAAATGTCGAAAAATAATTTTTTGCTTTCTTTCACAATTTTTTTGCGTTTACTCTTTTTGCCTATTTTTTATTGGAAAATTTAAAAAAAATTGCAAATTCAGCAAAGTAAAAATTTTTCAGCATATTATTTTCTCAAAATGAAATGAAAAATTAAAATTTGTAGTCACCATCTTCAAAAAATGGCAGTTTGCTTATTTTTCTATTGGAAAATTTCTGAAAAATTGCAAATTTAGCAAAGAAAAAAGTTTTTTCCAGCATTTCATTTTCTCAAAATGAAATGAAAAATTTCAATTTTTAGTCACCATCTTCAAAAAATGGTAGTTTCCTTACTTTTTTTTGGAAATTTTTTAAAAAATTGCAAATTCAGCAAAGAAAAAAATATTTTTTTAGCATATTTTCTCAAAATAAAATGCAAAATTGAATTTTTTAGTCACCAATTCTTCAAAAAATGGCACTCTCTCAATTATAAATCAGTGAAAATCACCGAAAATCATTGAGAAACGGTCAGAATTGCAGCACAGGAGAAAATCAGTGAAATTTTTTCACTGAAAACAAATCAGTGAAAGAAAATCACTGGAAATCAGTGAAAATTCACTGAAAACTCAGTGATATTCATGAAATTCACTGAAGAATCTGTGAAATTCTTCGAATAATCAGTGAAAAATCACTGAAAATTAGTGAATTTCACTGATTTTTCCTGTGCTGCAATTCTGACTGTTTATCAGTGATTTTTCACTAATTCGGAATGAGATAGCAGGTTCGGTGAAAATACACCCTTTGCACCCCCTCTCGCCGACCATTGAAAATTCCCATAAATATTTATTTAATTTAATGAAAATTTTGGCTCGTTTTCGTCTGTATTTTTTCCTGCTTAATTTTCGGTATATCTGAAGCATTAAAACCGAAAAAAATCTCGAATAGGATCACCCACAAACGTCAAGGGCAAAATCAATTGATTGGACTGTAGCCTTAGGCGGCACATACCGCGCGAAAGCGGTACAAAAGAAAAACAACGCGTAAATAATCGAAATCCGAATGTGGTTCTGTATATTGAAACCCTACCAAAACCTTTGTTGTATTCCCGCTCTACACGATACCTATACTACTCGCAATGTCACAAATACCCGAATAAGAAATATTTCCACAAAAAAAAAATTAATAAAGATTCGATAATTAGATACCTAGGTAAAAATATTTCAGTCTTTGAAAAAATTAATTGCGTATAAAAATGTAAAAAGCTTCGCTTCGACGATAAATCAAAGCATCTCGAACGGAGAGTCTTGATCACTAAATCATTACATTCACATGCGATACAATTTAGGCCGTAGAAATCCAAACGGAGAGAAAAATTGGAAAATTGTAGGCGACGACCCCGAGGGCGATAAATTTCCAAAAACTATTCAAACGTCGAATCGAACCCAAAAATAAACAATTTTTTAATCTTCAACGGCACACAATACATACAGTTACACTGCAAAACAACCCTTCTTTGGTTGGCCAACAAAGAATATTATTCTTTCAACACTTTCAACCCCCTTCTGGCGAATTTCAAAATGAATAAAGCAAACATACTGAAAACCACACGATTCTATTCATAAGGTAAATCTCAAGTGAGCTAAATGTCATTTACATTTCAAGCTGGTTTATTTTCGTACTAACCCACCGCGTAGTCACTCTTCGGGGTCGTCTTTTTTGAATTTCTAAAATCCATATGCAAGTCGTCTCTATCGGATCTAATCGATTGGAAATTCGCATAATTAGGAACTAAAAAGGATTTCGAAAAGGTCATCGTAGCTATTTCGTATAGTAAAAAAAATTCTATAAAATTTTTTAAAATCGCGAAACTTACCAATAAAAAGATCAGTACGCCTACCAAATAAATCACAAATGGCTACAAATACATTCGTTTACAAAATGTAACAAACATTAACAATACAAGCTCATATATCATAGAAAAAAATTCACATAAGCGTAATAAAATATGTAACGAGTTAAAATGCATTTCTCTTATCGACATTTTTTCGAATTTTTTTTGGCACAGACTTAGGTTTATTTCGAGACCGAAATTTCAAAGCCAGAGGGAAACTGTTGTTTTTAAAAAAATGCAGTCGCGAGAAGGAAAAAAAATGCCATAACGAAACCTTAAAAACCCAGCCAGGGTCATGAAATGGTATAAACGAAATACGTATTTACATTTTTTACAGCACGACGATTGAAAATAATAATAACTTATCGTAATATTATAAATATATTAGGTAACATAATGACTTTTTTTTATTAAATTAAAAAAAAAATACAACGTTTTCATCCGGAATACTCGTCGGGTACCCCGAATGGTATTTATCGAAATCACAAATAATTATCTGGAAGATTCTCTCAGTGAAGAAAGTTATTGAGCAGTTGATTCAAAAATGACTACAATTTTCGCATCAAACAGCTATAATAATCTTCATTCTGTAACAAAAAGCAGAAATGGAAGAAAGAGATTAATCATAGTCACGAATTTACCTCGTCCGATGTACCTACAATATCGTCAATATTACGCACGCGATCATTACATAAAAAATCATACGTAGGTAAAAATCAACGCCATAGAGGCGCTAGGCGACGTCCAGTTCGAAATTTATGAACATCTTGGTCGTAAAAACGCAGCATTGATTCGAAGAATTACGACGACAATTGCTATTCTATTTTATAATCGATTCGAGGAATGAAAATTATCTACCAAGTTATTTATAAAATCGTAGCTGATGCGTTGAATATTCATAACCCATTTGACTGAATAAAAATTAATAAGTCCGAGGAAAAGGGTTTCTCGGTTGCGAGTGGTGAAATAAAAGGGACAAAAAGTTGGTTTTAATATCACGTCTTAAAACTTTACCATGTTTATTATTTGTAATGGTAATGATGTTAGCTGTATACTTTCGTGGGAGGTGTTTTATAAAATAGGTATGAACTTTATATCAGAGTTTTCTGGAAAAATCTCATTGTAGTTGTGATAGCTTTCTCCCTTTGACATGGAAAATTTGATATTCTTGATTGAAAATGAAAGACTTTTTGCTGAAAATAGGTACCCCTAAAGATTTTAAGTTATTCAGTAGCAGGACTAGCAGTACACTTAAAATGTAAAACTATTCACGCCGCAGATTTTTTTGAAACTCATTTCAATACTCATAAAATGAACTTAATCGAAAAATTCTAATAATCGAAAATATTAATCGAATTAAATTTTCTGCCATGACATTGTCATGATTTTCCAGAGAGAATTGAAAAATAATCAATAATAGAAATATTCCTCGTAATATTTTCTAAAATAAATAAGCAAAGATCTGAGGAGAAAGGGAGGGAGGGGAACTTTCTTCCCCAAATATTGAAAATGGCTGATAAAAAAGTTCAAAAAATGGCTATTTTTGCTTTTCAAAAATAATTTCTTTAAAATTATTGTCCTTTATTTGTTTGGGGAGTATTTTTATCTTCACTAGCGAATCTCTTCATTTAAAAAAATTTTTAACATAAAATTCTGTCATTTTTTAATTTTTCATTGCACAATTCTCGCATTTTTACATTTTTGGCATCGACATTATTGCTACCTACAATGTATTTCACCCTTCATAAAAAAATCGTATGTAAAACATTTCAAGCCTACTCCATTTTCTTAAAAATTTTCACCAAAATCCGCAATGTTATTCGACTTTTTCCTGAAATTCCACGTGGTCAAGATGTAAAAAAGCTGCTATCTACATAGAACGATTTAACAATTTTATTCTATCAATTTTGGGAAGAAGGCAAAAAGTTGAGACTGAACAGTTTCAACAATATGTCTCATCAAAAAGACTTCTTCTTTTCCTGAGATAACCGAAATTGTTTGTTTTTTGCGAGGGGGAGGGGGGCGTGAGGTAGCAAATTATGACTGAAATGGATGTTTTTCTGATTTCTCTTACTCAGAGTATGATTTTTTCTAACCCAAAACAAGAATTTCTACAAAAAAAAGTGTTTTCATTTTCGAAAAATTACTGCTCGCAACCTAAATTTTTCGATGAAAAATTTGAGATTTTTATGACTGGAAAGTGGTAAAATGCCACTTGTTGACCCCCCTCCGCTGTTCCTCTCGGTCCTAAAAATTGGAATTTGAAATGATGATTTCTCCTAAAGAATTTCCTTTGGAAATTGGTAAATTTTCTTATAAAAGCTTACTCAAGATTTTCCTGCAGAAATTAAAACGTACTCTCTCATTTTTTAATCAGTGAAATTTATCAAAAACTTTAAAAAACAGTCAGAATTGCAGCATAGTAATAAATCAGTGAACAATTTTAACTGAAAGCAAGTCAGTGAAAGAAAATCACTGGAAATCAGTGAAAATTCACTGAAAACTCAGTGATATTTATAAAATTTACTGAAAAATCTGTGAAATTCTTCGAATAATCAGTGAAAAATCACTGAAAATCAGTTTTTTCCTGTGCTGCAATTCTGGCTGTTTATCAGTGACTTTTCACTGATTCGGAATGATAGAGTACGTTATTCTAGGTTAAAGGTTAATGGAATACCTATGTATATACTACAAAAAATTGGGATTTCAATTCTCAAAATTGGGATATTTTCTTTCAAAACTTTTCTTCATAGAAAATTTGGGACGTTTCCTCCAAAATACTGGAATTCGTAACTTTTTACTACAAAACTATGGAACTTTGTTCTCAAAATTGAGATAATTCTTTCCGAAAAATTTCCTCAAGGAATTTAAAAATTAGAATGCATTTTTCCTAAAATTGGGACTAAATATCCTCCAAAAATTTAGGAGCGGGTCCTTCACTGAAACTGAGACCTTTACTCTGAAAATTTAGTCGTTTTCCATCAAAAAATTGAATTTAAATATCAAAAAAATCCAGACCTCTTCTTTAAGAGTTAAATCCACTCTTCCAAAGAATTGCTACCCTTCGTACAAAAATTTGTTAAAAATTTTCCAAAATTAATTTTTTTTAAATTATTGACCAATCTAAAAATTGAGATATTATTTCCTCTCAAAATTGGGATTTTTTTCAAAAATCAGAATGCAAAGTATTTCCTCGAAAAATTCATTGTTATTGGAACTAATTACCTATAGATTCAATTTTCTGAGCTTATTTCTTTAAGTTTATCTACTTGAGATCTATCAACGATTTTTTGGGTTATTTTCATTAATTATGAGTTTTTCTTATAGTCAGAAAACGATCATGAACAAAATATTCGTCGTAAAATTTTCTAGACCAACAATAAAAGTAGTAGGTAGGTACTTGAGGAATAATTTTTATCAATTTCAACACTATCTACGAGTTTTTCTAAAAAAAAAAAAAAACTGTAATAAGCAAAACTACTTCAGGAAAAATTTCCCAATTTTTTCAAAAATTCCAAGCTTCGGGAGCTTTGTTGGAATTTTTTCAGGTCAACTTTCATTCACTGCGAAATATTGAAAACAATGAAAAACATCAACACAAAAATTAATTGAAAATAATTTTATCACCATCTCATCCTTGCCCTGTTTACAGTTTACGTAAACATCGAACAATACAACAGCACACCTCGCTTCGAATTTCGCATCCAACTTCCTTCCAACTTCCAAGCCTATTATCAAAAAGAACTCGCAAAAGGACGAAAAAACTCTCGGAAAAACATCTCAGAAAAAAACTAACAAGCCTTAATAACACGTTAATAATACTTATACCTTTTACATTTAACATTTACCAATTAACAAAAAAAAAGTTTAATTTGCTCGTTCGCTCGAGGTAATACGAGGGAAAAAACGAGCGAACGACAATAAACGAGCCAACTGGGTCACCTCGGACGACGAGGAAAAGCGAGAAAGAAAAAATCAAATCTTAATACCTCTCGAGAGAAGAAAAATTACCGCCATTTACGAGTAGCCGGGCATATTCTGTCCATAAAGGCGTCTACGACTACGTTACGTATTTGAAAACGAGAACGGAACGTAAAAAGGATATCACTTCGTCAATTTCGTATTTTTTTTTTGCTCGCTTAAATTCAAATTTCGCAACCTTTCGGGCTATAATTCACGAGAAAAAGGTCCGCTATATCGAGTTATTAAATCTTGGGAGGAAAAATAAAAACTATACGATTTCTACGGGTATTCTGCAAGGTAGCTGGCACCGGAGGCAGACTGATGGAAAAATTACAAGATCGGTTCGAGAAAAAGGCAATTTAATAATACTTTAATAAGACTTGGCGCACTGACGAAATTATTAATTCGCCGCATAAAATAAAGCGCATCTCGCCACTCGGTTTTATAATTTATTTCGCTAAAAGCGACACTGATACAGATGTTACTTAAAGTTAATTTAAACTAAGACTTTTGCAGAAAGCTAACGTAAGCAATCAAATGCCAAGCTGCAAAATGTCAACGGCTGGATTAAAATTCATCCAACGCCGGTTACGTGTTCTCATCTTTTTCCAAACTCCCTGGTCTCCTTCTGCCTTCGCCTCAGACATTGCAGCACGGTGATGGGCGAACGTGAAATTTATTACAGTTCATGATGGTCGAAAAAAACTGCCATTTTCTATTTTTATACTTCGCGCCAGTTCAACGGTACTCGATCATTGTACACAGAGCCGGAGAGTATCGTCGATAAACAATTTCCCTTCTAATTCGTAAGGAAACTAATAACCGGTGATATATGAGAAGACGTTATGACAATTTATTACCAAAGCTTTACCAGTTTCTTTTCTCCTTCGGCTCTCTAATAATTCATATCTAAGCAAAAACAACATTTTCGGGAGCTTTTGCCGCCATATCCCGTTCGATGATAAGTGGAGGATAAAAAATATAGTGCGCGAGATTTCCACCAACATTTTCCCTTTTCTTCGTCCCCCTTTCGCCCTTGGATTTTTTTTACGACGGTGTACTCGTCTCGTGTGTATATACGTTTGTAGTCTAGTTATTTTAGGATTTAACCTCCAAAAATTCAATCTTGATTTTTTTTTTTCGCGTTTTACGTTCGTAATGGTCCAGTATACAACATACTAAAATGGGCGCTCCCATAACCCTCCGCTACCCCCAGGGGAGGGGTAAATGTCTGCTGAAAACCGGTTTTTCGTGAATATCTCTTCAAAAAAGCCTCAAAATTGAAAAATAGTTATGAACAATCTTGTTCTATTCGTAATTTCCTATCAGAAGGTTTTTTGTTTTTTCAAAAACACTCACTTCCTTGACCAAAAATTAAGGGCAAAAAACACCTATTTTTCAACAATTTCCAGCATTTTTTGAAAAAATCGAAACTTTTGTGAATATCTCCTCAAATAAGCCTCAAAATGGAAAAATTGATATGAACAATCAAGTTTTACGTGTAATTTCCAATTGGACAGGTTCAATTTTTTTCGAAAACACCCACTTCTTTACTTCTTTGCCCAAAAATTAAGGGTGGAAAACCCCTATTTTTCCAAAATTTACAGTACTTTTGGAAATGATGGAAATACGAAGCTGAAAGTACCCAAAATTATACCAGTGAAGAGAAATTTTTTTATACATGCTGGTAGGGTATTCCAAAAAAAGTCACCGCAAGAATTTCAACACCTACCGTTAATTATGATGGAGGTTATTGAATTCTTACTGCATTTAAAAAATTGAAAAAGTACTTTAAACACGATATTATTGCTTGTTATTGATGATATGAAACATTTCTTTGCGTCGTAAGGATTCAAAAACGATATTTTTAGCTTATTATTTTCATCATTTCCAAAAATACTGTAAATATTGGAAAAATAGGTGTTTTCCATCCTTAATTTTTGGGCAAAGAAATGGGTGTTTTCGAAAAAAAAAACGAACCTGTCTGATAGGAAATTACACGTAGAACATGATTGTTCATACCATTTTTCCATTTTGAGACTTATTTGAGGAGATATTCACAAAAGTTTCGATATTTTCAAAAAAATGCTGTAAATTGTTGAAAAAAAGGTGTTTTTACCCTTAATTTTTGGTCAAGGAAGTGAGTGTTTTTGAAAAAACAAAAAAATCTTCTGGTAGCAAATTACGCGTAGAATAAGATTGTTCATAACTATTTTTCAATTTTGAGGCTTATTTGAGGAGATATTCGCGAAAAACCTGGTTACAGCAGACATTTACCTCTTCCCTGGAGGTAGCGGAGGGTTATGGGAGTGCCCATTTTAGTATTTTTTACAGTGGACCATTACAAACGTAAAACGCAAAAAAAAATCAGAATTGAATTTTTGGGGGGTTTGGTACATTTTTTCTCTTATTTGCCTGGACTATTGACGTATTATGCTGTAATTCGTGGATATTTCGTAATAGGTAAGTAAATTTTACACCAATTTTACCAAATTACTTTTGGATTGCTTGGTAGCATTATACGAACGACCATGAACTACTTGATCTTCACGATATTGGAATTGGGTGTTAACTAGTCAGGCATATTAAACTGGGTACTTTGAAAACACCGGAGTTTTCACGCCTTCGTTATTATTACATTTAATAAACCAGTATCGTTTGTCAAATCACGTCCACTTTTCTTGATTTTTTCACCTTTTTTTTTGTACTCATCTAACCCTAAAATTAGCTTTACTAAGTATGAACGCCCTCGCGCTGAGACAACCTCGTTTATTAATTTTACAAGTCCACCGTGTAAAATTAAACTAGCCCTGGAAAAAAGTACAAATAATGATCGTTAACACGATCTCCATCAGTTGAGCTCCATCGCTTTGATGAAGCTTTCTCGTTAAATGTGCTGAGGAGCCGGTCATGTCGTAAGATTTTTTTCTCCAGACTCGTCCCATCCACACAACGTATTAATTTACGCACTACGAATGCGAGAGCATACACCGAAATGAAGAAGACGAAACGATAACGGTGATTTGACGAAATACTACGTGTAATAATACGCTTCGATGATTACACGCGGAGAAGTTTTTTTTTCAAATGTAGCTTCGAGATGCGGCTTTAGATACATAGACATACGAGTTTGGCAGACCTTTCAAAACAAATGATTATTAATTTTTCGACACATAATTCAATATTTATCGAGATCATTGGTATGAGTCGGCGAAACATACTGACCTCTTTTTTGTTTGGTATCTCGAATGCGCAGATACATCTTACTCGTTCGCAATTTATACCAGGGAGGTAGATTCGTGCGAGAATTGGTTTTAAACAGTCGTAGACCGCGAGCCAACACCTCGAATTATAATCAATTACCTAAATTATCCGAAGCTATGCTCGAGTTTCAGTACTTCCGCTAGTTTGGTATAATGAGCGTTGGTATGGATTTAAAATGAGAAAATCTTTTTCGTATCCTCTTGACCGTATAAAAAGATGGCTTGGTATCAAAAAAAGAAATTTAATTTTCGAAAATTATCTCTTTGAAATACGTACAGAGACGATATTTTGTACGTAATACGATAAACTCGGAAGTCATATAAGTAGGTACTTTCCCATACGAAATATGCCACTTGGAAATTTTTTTAATCAAAAGGAAACTCTGGATTTCTAAAAAATATTCGCTTTTATACGTATTTTCCATATTTACTCGCAAATTACAAAATATTTCTAATTAAACGTAGTACGTACGTAGATAATATTAATTTTGATGCATGAATAAGTTTTTGGTCCTTTCTCATTTGTCACAATAAATTATGTATTTATGAATTTGAGATGTTTCGTTGAAATTTTTTTCACTGACAACTCTTATTTGAAACATTCATTTCGCCAAAGATTTGAGATGAGATTTTAAAAAATTCAAGACATATATCCTTCTCTCAAAAATTTGGTACCTTTTTTACGAAGTTTTCTTCCAAAAAATATGTTTTGTTCTAAACATTTAAAAAGCTGAGAATTTTATTCTCTAAATTGAAATTACGAGTATTTTTCTGTACGTTTCAAATACCTAATTGGGCTTCTCCAAAAAATTAAAATTTTATTTTTTCTTCAAAACTTCGAAATGTGTCGTTCCAAAAATTTGGGATGTTTCCCGCAAAAATCGACCCCTCTGCCCCTCTCCTAAAATGGAATGATTTTTCAAAAGTGAAAAATGTACCCTAAAAATTGAGACGTTTCTCTTCAAAAATTGGAACCTTTTTTCGAACTTGGGCCGTTTGATTCAGAAAAGTTGGAATAAAATTAGAACATTTCTTCCAAAAACTTGAAATTTTTTTCTCTTGGATGAACCGAAATTACTCGCAGCTTATTGGAGAGCAAAAAACTCCCAAATTTTCGACTGAAATTACCTTTTTTCTCGACATTTTCCAACTCTAATATACGATTTTTCTAATTTTTCCAGAAAAGGTCATCGGTTTGTTACATTTAGTCCCTGCGGTTAGCATGAAAAAAAAGGGGTACGCTTCACTTTTTGAACACGGGTTGAAATGTGGTTTTTATTTTAGTATGACCCCTAAGAAAATTTTCCAGAAGGGGACCCATCAAAAATTTCCCTTAGGGGAGGAATGAGGGGGGTTTATAGGGGAGGTTTTACCCCTATTTCTCCACATAAAGGGGTGAGGGTAAATTTGGTGTCATTTTCATATAATTCGACCCTCCTGAACTGGAATCTGCGATTAGTTTTCCGATCAAAAGTACAGAACTCGCACAATCGTACAATTTGTGTCGCAAAAAGTGGCCAATTTTGAGGAAAAAGAGGTAAAATTACGATTTTTTCAATCTGGAGACCAGTAATGTTGATCAATTGGGGTTTGAAACTATTTTTTAATATAATTCGAACCTCCTGAATCCGAATTTGTTATTGGTTTCCAGATAGGAAGTGAAATACCTTCTTGATCGTCGATTTTCGGTAGCGAAAAACAGTCAATTTTCGCTAAAATCGACCCGAATCTGCAATTTCTCATTTTCTGAGCCCCATACCTCGAACCAATACCGGTATGAAACCTTTTTTATATTTAATTTGAACCTGCTGAACACGAATTTTTGGTTAGTTTCCCGATTGGAAGTGGAGAATTCTCACAATCGCGAAATTGGTGCAGCGCAAAATGCCCTATTTTTGCTAAATTTGACATGAAATTGCAATTTTTTTCATTCTCAACTCTATATCTCGAACTAATACCGGTATGAAACCATTTTTATAAGTAATTTGGACCTCCTGAACACGAATTTTCGGTTAGTTTCCCGGTTGGAAGTGGAGAATTCTCTCAATTGTGAAATTGACGTAGCGTAAAACGTCCAATTCTCTCTAAAATTGACTCGAATCCGGAATTTCTTTTTTTCTCAATTCCATACTTCGAACCAATACTGGTATGAAACCATTTCAATACATAATTTGAACCTCCTGAATACGAATTTTCAGTTGGTTTCTCGATTGGACGTGAAGAATTCTCTCATTCGCGAAATTGGTACAGCACAAAATGCCCTATTTTTGCTAAATTTGATATGAAATTACGAATTCTAATCTTCTCAAACTCTGTACATCCTACCAATTTTATGTTATAAAATCTCTTTTCACCTAATTGAAACTTCTTGTGCACAGAGAATGCAGTTAAAAGTTTTTCGGGTTTTAAGACTCCTGGGGCTGAGCTTTGACTTTTCAAAGTAGGGTCTTCCAAAAAAAAAACTGTAGGTAGGTAGTCGAGTGAAGCTAATTTAATTGATTATCAGATGTATTTCCAATGTCAGCTTTTGTTGGCCAATTGGGTGAAAAGAAATTGTATATCGTAAACTGCAGCAGAACATATAGGATTTGGGAAGATTGAAAATCGCAATTTTATGAAAATTGAGCAAAATTTGGGTGTTTTACGCTAAACCATTTTCACAATTGAGAGAATTTTCCACGTCCAATCAGGAAACCAACTGAAAATTCGTATTCAGGAGGTTCAAATTATGTATTGAAATGGTTTCATACCAGTATTGGTTCGAAGTATGGAATTGAGAAAAAAAGAAATTCCGGATTCGAGTCAATTTTAGAGAGAATTGGACGTTTTACGCTACGTCAATTTCACAATTGAGAGAATTCTCCACTTCCAACCGGGAAACTAACCGAAAATTCGTGTTCAGGAGGTCCAAATTACTTATAAAAATGGTTTCATACCGGTATTAGTTCGAGATATAGAGTTGAGAATGAAAAAAATTGCAATTTCATGTCAAATTTAGCAAAAATAGGGCATTTTGCGCTGCACCAATTTCGCGATTGTGAGAATTCTCCACTTCCAATCGGGAAACTAACCAAAAATTCGTGTTCAGCAGGTTCAAATTAAATATAAAAAAGGTTTCATACCGGTATTGGTTCGAGGTATGGGGCTCAGAAAATGAGAAATTGCAGATTCGGGTCGATTTTAGCGAAAATTGACTGTTTTTCGCTACCGAAAATCGACGATCAAGAAGGTATTTCACTTCCTATCTGGAAACCAATAACAAATTCGGATTCAGGAGGTTCGAATTATATTAAAAAATAGTTTCAAACCCCAATTGATCAACATTACTGGTCTCCAGATTGAAAAAATCGTAATTTTACCTCTTTTTCCTCAAAATTGGCCACTTTTTGCGACACAAATTGTACGATTGTGCGAGTTCTGTACTTTTGATCGGAAAACTAATCGCAGATTCCAGTTCAGGAGGGTCGAATTATATGAAAATGACACCAAATTTACCCTCACCCCTTTATGCGGAGAAATAGGGGTAAAACCTCCCCTATAAACCCCCCTCATTCCTCCCCTAAGGGAAATTTTTGATGGGTCCCCTTCTGGAAAATTTTCTTAGGGGTCATACTAAAATAAAAACCACATTTCAACCCGTGTTCAAAAAGTGAAGTATCCCTGTGCTAACCGCAGGGACTAATTTGAAAATTATCCAACTGAAACTTAATTTTTTCAACTAAAACTGCATTTTTATTATTATTAGGTGAGAGGAAGGGGAGCAAGTCGTCCCTTTGCTCTTTTCTTGATGAGACCTTTGTTTTCTTTTCGAAAATTTTCATTTTTTTTCTAAATTAAAACATAATTTTTAAAAAAAAATTAATATATGTTTTTTTTCAACAAATTGTGATTTTAATGCTTACTCAAAACATCTAGCATTTCTCTCTCAAAATTAGTGTTTCTTGCTCAAAAATTTGGAAATATCGGTTCAAAGGTAATTTTTTTCAAAAATTCAAATGTTTTTTATTGAAAAATTGAGATCTTTTTTTTCCGAAAATTGAGTCTATTCCAAAAATTGGATTATTTAGCACTAGAAAATTGAAAATTTTCTCCGGAAATTTGGAAGTTGAACTGGGTTTGTCAAAAAATTAATTGAGACGTCTTTTTCAAAAATTTCAATGCTTTCTGTCAAAATTTTAAAAATTAGGATTCCAAAAATCTGAACGATTTTCTCTTTCAAAGAATTTTCATCTATGGATCTTATAATTTTTTTAGTTTAAAATTATTTTAGATATAAGTGTTTTTTTTTTTTTTTAGAATTTTGACTTTAATTTGACTTATTTTTTTAGGGGGGGGGGGGGGAGATCAGTTAGTCTATTTAGCCCACGCCAATACTACAAGGTTACTTCAGAAACGTATAGCACAGTTTGTGAATGAAGTTGCCTCTTGAATAAAGGTACTTCACAAAGTAGACTTTTTGTTGGTAACTAATACTCAGTATTTAAATTTAAGAATAATGAATTTTTCATTTTTGATTTATTTAGTTGTAATAAAAATATTATAATTAATTTTTCGAGAATTTTTAGTTTGTTCATAGAGTACATTCCAGAAAAAAAATAAAGATCTATTCCATATAATTTGACACATTTTTCTTACAAATTTAGGGGTTCTCTTTAGAATTGGGACTTTTAAAAAATTTGGAAATTTTTTTGCCAAAACTAATAATTGCAAGGTTTTTCTAAAAATTAAAATGACTTCCAAAAAATCTGGATTTTTCTTCTTAAAATTTCAGACATTTTGAATTTTGAAATGTGCTTTTTTGAAAAATCACTAATAGAATGCATTTTTTCGAAAAATTGAGACTTTTTCTCAATAATTTGGAACCTTTTTAGTGGAAACGTTGTTCACAAAAAAATTTCACATGTCTTACTCTAGAAATTATCATTTTTTTCTTTCTAAAACTCATATTCGTGTTTCAAGAATTGGGAAAGAAGGGAAAACGAGTTTTTTACATGGCCAAGAATGGTTGCAGAGAACATTTCGAAACTGATGATGATAGATTGCCTTGGTAGATTCATTGGACACTTTCTCTAAAAATCAAGGCAATATAAAATCAAACTGTATTTTCAAAAAAAATCATTATTTTAATTGAAAAAAATCAATAAATCTCATCCTTCTTCCTATTCTGATAACCCAATGAAAAAATTGAACGAAAAATGACGAAGGAAAATCTTTTTCACTCATCTGCAAATTTCAGTAACAAATCAGCCTCCATTTTTTTCCGCATACCCCTTTACCCAACTCTGGAAAAAGAAACACTCCGACCCGAGGAATTTTTCCGCACAAAAATCCATCTCATTCTGGACACCATCGCCTCAACGTACACAGACAAAGTAAACACACCAATGCTATCGGCCTAAAACCCATCATCGAACCACCTCCGCAAGGTGTGACTATATAATTCGAGTAGTTAACAATCATGTTGTCGAACCACTTACAGGAATTATATTCCATTGGGTATGGAAATATTTCACCACGAGTTAAATACATTATTGAAGTACCTCTTTTATCCTCTATCATTTAAAAATTCATCGACCATCTGCGCTCAAAGGCAAAAAAAATCTAATCCGGTACGTTATCCTGTAATTTCCTCCCCGGTTAATGTACTTATAATATACCTATGCTCTTACGATTATACCTATATGTTAACGGATGTTGAATTTTTTTTTCCACGTACGCAAGTAAGTAAATACGTTGAGGTACCTACGTACATCTACATACAACACATGTCGTGCAAATAGGTATATACTTTCGATGTATAGAGAAAAACACCACATATTCGGAGGAATTTTGATTGAAAATTCCGATAAGCAGGAAGCGGTTTCGAACCAAAAACGCATCGAAGAAGAAGAAAAAAAATAAAAAGGGCATTCGTATCTTGTACGTACACAACCTACAGGAATGGAAGTCCTACTCGGAGGCAATTCAACATCGAGTAAAGGCCTCGAACCGAGCTGAATTTTCTACCATTATTATTCAAAGGTCGTATGAACTTATGAAATGTCGCCTTTATATACTGGCTCAGAAGTGACATCGTGGCCTAGATGAACGATCGAAATCTTGGCCAAATAAGACTATTTGTATGTGAGACAAAAGAAAAGTCGTAAAAATTTCCGCCGTAGCGATAGAGAAAAAGACCTATAACACTTACACCGACCGTCTGCCTTTCTTCCATACACACGAGAGAATTTCTTAGGCTCGATAAAAAAGGTTCACCTACGCGTGCAACGACCACCGCGTAATACGTTGGCAGGACTGGCGTAAAAACCGAAGCCAAAAATCAAGATAAATTGCGATCGCGAGAAGCTTTATACGCTTATGGTTCCCTTCTCATCGTCACATTTCGCTTCTCGACGCTATATTTCGGTACGTAGATGTATTTTCAAGAATATAGCCCATTTTTTCCCTCATACACGTATACGTCTAGCTACAAGGTACCCTCCTCGCAACCAAAACCAAAACGAGCAACATATTTAAACCTCAAATATCGTGTACGTACAAAATCGTCAGTTTATCCCTGAAAAACTTAGTCTGCCTCGTATCTAGAGAGCTATTCCACGTAGATGGATAAGGCAGGGGGCAGGGGGCAAGGGGTAAAAAACAGAGAATACGGTTGTATCGTACAACTACGTTCTTTGAATAACTACGAGCCCGAAACGACGCCGCACAAATGGATTTATGATGACCATTTTTTTCCTCTTCTCGCACGTATCGACCTTTTAGGTTTTCCCCAAAACAGACCGAAGAGGTGCCGGTATCACGTATATAAAAACGTACGTACGAATACACACACGTCTTTAAAAATTATACCTAATCAAACGCACCTGCGTAACGTTTGAAAATTTTATAAAATCGTATTTGACCAGGGTCGTGATTGCAGGCGCCATAGCGAAATTTTTGAAGAAAAAATAACTTTCAGTAACTTTTTTTGAGCAAAAAGTGACCAAAAAGTGACCAGAAAATGACCAAAAGTAACCAAATTCAATTTTTTCGGGGCAACATTTTTTTTCTACAGTTTTTGTGGGGTGGGAGTAATTTTTTTGTAGTTTTCTGCAAACATTTCAAAGTAAATCAACTGCAAAGACGTGAATAGGTAATTTCATTTATTAAATTCCTTCGTCAAAACAACAAACAAATTAACACTACAGTTACGCAGTGTAATATTAAATATAATTATAGGAAAACGTTCTACTGGGCGAATTTTTGGTACAAGATATCAGCAAAATCTTTTTTTCGGTGGATTTTTTCAATTTTTTATGACCCAACAAAAATATTCTTTTTTAATATGTTAGCATCCTTTCGATTCTTTTGCAAATTTTCTTGGGTTTCCCGATAGGTAACTAGCAAAAGTCAGTTTTTTTATTTTTTATCGAAGAATTTTGAAAAAATAGCCATTTCTACGTGAAAATTTGAATTTTTCCCCGGAAGTAAGAAGAAAACGTGACTTTTGAGGGGAAAAAAGTAACCAAAGTGACCTTTTAGATGTGAAAAGTAACCAAAAGTGACTGAAGTCGAAAAAAAAACAAACACCCTGAAAAAACTAACCCGCTATGATGCCTGTGATTAAGGGAAGGTGGTGCAGGATGCACCAACCTAAGCCAAATATTCTGCCAAATCTTTTCAAATTGGTCAAATTGTCTGATTCTTGCAACAAATTGAATTTCAAACATTTACCTTTCATTTCGTTGAAAAAAATTCCATTTTAGTGCATACCTCAGCCCTACAGAATTTTTTGAAATTTTTTCACTTTTTTTGCATCCTGCCCCACCTATGGGGCATAATGCAAAATGCCATGGGACAAGATGCAAACAGTGAAGATATGATGAAAAATTGCGTTTTTTTAAATAAAATTTACTCAAGTACATTCGAGGTGGATATTATAGATTTAAATAAAAGCGTAATTTTTGAAAAGAGGAGTTCTAAAACCTTTGTATTCATAATTTATACTGCCTTAATTGATTTTCTGATTTTTTTGGGCAAACTTTTGATATTTTTGATATTCTATCTAAAAATTAAAGCAAAAATGTGAAATCCTGGAAAAAATATCACAAAAATATCAATTGGACCATCTTTAGTACCATATGTGACTTTTTCGAAAAAATCGTATTTAAAAACAATGTTTGCATCCTGCCCCATCTTCAATTTGGATCTTGCCCTACTGGCACTACTTTTCTTTAATGGAATGTACTGGGAAGAAAATATAGGGGAAAGTGCCAACCAAATACATTATTCGATAAATAATTGGATGTAGATTACAAAAAAAATTACCTTAATTTTTTTTTCAAAACTTGAAAACATGATATTTTACAAAAATCAAGCTTCAAAAATTTTACGAAAATGTTGCCAACTCACATTATTGATGATGACTCATAAACAAGCAATCCGTCCAAGAGCGGCGTGATAGGAGGGTATTGAGGGGGGGGATCGATTTCCAGTCGGAAATTTCGGCAAAATTTCAGAGATTTCAAGTAATTCGACAAAATCTTAAAAATTTTAGCAAATTAAAAAAATGTTTGGAAATTTTGCAGCATACCTAAGTAGTGAAAAACTGAGCCTTTTGAAATTTCAAGTTTACTGTCCTCTTTCAGAAATCACAATCTAAATCTAAAATAATTTACTCCCAAAATCAAAATTTTTCAAAAATTTCGGTTGCACTCGACCTTATTGAATTTTTTTTCCATAGTTTCAAAACAATCCAAAATCCTACAAAAATGATTTTTTTAGTATTTTTCCTCAAAATTATTCCGACTGATTTTCTCAAATTTTTTCTCATTCAAACTCAGTTTCGATGTGGAAATCAAATTTTTTAAAAAACTTCGGCCTCTTTTGAGGAAAATTGGCTGATTTCTTATTCAAGTTGATTAATTTAAAACATTGTCATATTGCATTTTGAATTTAAGGTCTTCTACTTAAAATTTCCACCCTTGCTTCGTTCTTGCCAAATTCATTTCTCTCGTGTTCACATTGAAACTATAATCTTCTAAATCAAGTAGACAAAGAAAATTTCAGGCACGAGCAGGACTGAGTCATTCATTTTTGCATACAATAAATTTTGCTGTTCATGAGCAGGGATGGGCAAAAATGGCTTTCAACAATGGAAATATATTCGAAACCCCAAGGAATAATTTCCTGACGAGAGCAAAATTAAAAATTGACGTACCTAATCTTGAACACGATGTCACTTGTAAAGTTTTTGTTACGTTGATCTCTAAAAATTGTGTTTTTCCCTTTCCATTACATTGCTTCACATTGTTTTTGCTGAAATCATGGCAAAAAATTCTCGAATTTTTGAATTCTTATTCGACAATTTTGAATTTTTTATTCGGCATTTTTGAACCTCATAACCCCAAAAATTTGTATTCTGTAATTTTTTTCTGTTTGTATCGAATGAATACCTATCCACCAATTGCCCAGAAAATTTTTTTAATCACATCACTGACGACAATAAGCCAATTTGCATCCTGCCCCACCTTTCTTTACACCACATCTCAGCACGTGCCTTTGAAAACTTACCCCCACAGGGATTCCGAAGCGAAAAAACAAACGAACCGATCAATCGAAGCCAATAAGTCGAATTTCCAACGGAACAATTACTCTTATTAAGGGTACCCCGGGTTGTAAACTATTCAACGAATCCGAAAAGTTGACAATCGTCGCCGAGGTAAAAAAAAAAAAGGTCTCAGATCATCAATATTCAACATACTCTGGTCAAAAGCACTAACGGTTTTTAAAAAACCGAGTCGAGTCGTAAATCGTATAATTTTTTGTACTGTTTACACTATCGATAAAACTCTACTGACCCGAATAAAAGACACGTTAGAGTCTCAGACGTATCAATACCACATGGACCATGTCCTCGTCGAGCAAAAAAAAAACACCTCTAAACCTCTACACAATGTATACCTATTATTCATGAATCGAAACACATCCTATGGTCTTTTGTACCTAAACATAGAGCTCGAGTCACGTGCACTATAAATTAAACTTGTAAAAAAAATTCTGTCCTTAGCAGGATACAGGATATCTACATATACGTACGTAAAACAAGCTCATACGAGCCCCCTGCCCACGTCCTATGCATCCTCCAACGTATAAAAAATATTCGATACCATTATGGAAAATAAATAAGGAACGAGCTCTTTCACAAAGATATTTTTTTTAAATACTACGCTCGTAAATCTGTTATTATGTAACGCACACACACGAACGAAAAAACCGTACAGCTAAACAAACCTGCGTTCAACGTCAAGGGAAATTACCCTTTGGGCATTTTAAGAAGCATCTTGAAATGTGGGGGGAAAAAGAGCTTTGAAGTTTTTCAAACTCGAGCATTTTTGTGTATTTTTTTTTTGCTTCGACGAAGACCGAGAAAAAAATATGTACCGGAGGAATTTTTCATTGCGGATTTTCTTTCCAGGGGGAGGGAGGATGAGACCGGCGCAGTAGATAGCAGAGGACTTTATTGTCTTAACTCAGGCCGGCTTGTTTTTTAATCAAAACCATTCTCTGAATCTGGTATATTAAAGGTAATGAAAAGTAAATTGCTATTGGAATATTTAACGTTGCCTAAAATATTACACAGCAAAATAAACAAGCTCGCTTCGAGCGTATTTTCTTGTGCTACGGCGCGAGTAATAAGCGCGTTAATAGCGCCGATAAAAAGGTACCAAGATTAATAGCTAATATAAGGAGAGTTAATTTGGAATTATTAAACCTGTACTGTGCACTTGTTATACCGAAGCGCGATAAAAGTCTATTATTGGCCTATTTCATAATTACTCAACCCTTCCAGCTCCACTTCGACCTGATCGTCGATGCTGTCAAAACCTCAATAATGGCAGGCTTCGTTGTACAACCACAAGCCAAGGGTATCTCGAATCAGGCTCGAAATTGCATCGATGGCGGAGTGAAAAAATCGCCATAAATTTCGCTACAGTCGCGTAATGCAATAAAGTTTACTCACACAGACGAACATTGTAGAACCAGCATTTATGTAAATACTAAACTGCGAAAGTTTTACACAATAGTCGACCAATGTTGGAATAAATCTCTCCGCAGAGTACACCATTTCCTTCCAAGTTTTGCTTTTCATAGTTATACGTATAGTTTGTTGATATACACAGTGTGTATAAAGAGGCAGCGAACTAAAGCTTTATGTTTTTTTTCGCCCCATTAACGATGCAGTAACAAGTACTCGGAAAAATTATTTTTTTACTTGGCGCACAAAAAGCCGACGCATTTTCGTAGCCGCGTTTACTTTTTCATTATATCGTGTACAGGGAAGGGTATGAAATAGTGTGTTGGTAGTGTGTGGAGGGGTGGTCGGGGAAGGGGTGGTCGTTTTCCATCAACCATTGCCATATTCTAACGACGTATATAAACATCGCAGGTACTCTGTACTTTTTCACTATGAAAAGCAATTACAGCTGCAACGTTTTTGTTTAACGTTTAGAAGAATTTTTTTTCAGCTTTTTTATTCATTTCTCATCCGAACGATGACGTAGGTATAAGTGTACACAAAACCTAGCGTAAATACGACTCTAGCTATGTGCACGGTTGAAAATTATAATCGTAGTTAAATATGTACCCGGAGAGGGTAAAAAGGTAGGTGGAAAATTTTTCCTCGTTGGGATCGTATACGAAATGATAGTGAAATATGGAGTATTTTTTCCAATGGTTTGGAAAAGAGGAAAAATTTTGCAGGTGGGGTCGAATTTTGGATTTTGGTAGTGAGTCACAATAGAGAGTAGAAGTTTGAATATCGAAGAATTTGACACAAAATAATGCTTTTTTGACTTCGATATTGTCATTCATTTTATTTTACTTAAAAATTTCAAAAAACTGATTTTTGAAAAATTATTGTGTAGGTAAACAAAAAAAAGTTCAAAATAGAAGTTTTATGTACCAATATTTACACAAAATTCAGCAAAAATTTGAAAAATACATTTTTTCAACTTTGTTTACTAGAAATAACTTTTTGAATAATATTTTCAGGCAAAATTCATGTATGTATCACCAGTTTGGTAGGTCTTCAAAAATTCTACAAAATTGGTTACATTCGAAGGTATTCTAGGTATGTCATTCCCTTTCAGAATTATCTAAGTTGACTTAGAAAAATTTGAGATTCGTACTTCATTAATGGGGGGGGGGGGGCAGAGAAGATCTGACATCGCCAAAAATTTCCCAATGTTCATTTTACAAAATTTCTAACCTTATCAAATTATGTACAGCGTATTTTTAATTTGAACATTATTTAAATTCAGAATTCCGTTTTTGTACCCACAGTAGGCATTTTGACATAAATTTTCCAAACGAAAGAAGTAAGTAAGTAATTTCGTTTACTTTTCGCTGTAAAAAAGTAAGCGTAATCAAAAAATTGAAACACATTTTTGGAAGTTTTTCCATGAAAAATGCTCATTGTTTCTTTTCTAGAATAAATTGTATCTCTTTTTAAAGATGATTTTTGAATATTTGAAATAAAAATTCTTATTTTTAATCACTTTGTTTGTTATTCGAAAAAAAATCACAAAAATTATGCTCATTATTTCTTGTACCTAATTGATTTTTTCAAAATCCAGTGTGGTGATCGGAGGATAAAATACTTACTACTTTCATTTTACTGAAACATTTTTTTTTTAATTTTGTAAGTGAGTACTTAGTGAAAATAAACATTTAAATTTTTACCATATTTTTCAACATTCGTTTGAAAATTTCTTAAAAATCTATAAATTTTTTCCCCTTCAAAAAAATAATTTTTGAACAAAGCGTAACCAAAAGTAATTTGCTTTAAAAAAATGCTTAGTTGAATTACTTTCTCTGTTAATACGTTTCTGATGTAATTTAAATGTGGATATTATTGGCATGAGCTGATAGACCTGGTAGTTTGAAGCCCCCCCCCCCAAAAAAAAAAAAGAAGATGAATCAGTGCTGACGTTATTAAAAGGAAGTTATGGAAACCTTTAATCAGAAATAAACCTTGCTCTCACCACCGATAAGTACCTATCTACCTCAAAAACTTTTTTGCTTCTTTAATTTTCACGATCTACATAATTTATGATTTTATCAGAAAATACATTCTCAGATAATATCAAATTTGAACTTAAATTTAGAAAATTCAACTTCAAAATTCCAGAAAAAATGAGGTTAAATAATAAAATTTTCGAAACTTTTAAGAAAAGAAAAAAAAGCAGATATTTTTCAAGTAAACTCGAACAATTTTTTTTATAGGATTCCAAATTGTTTATAACTTATTGATTATACCTACCTAAATGTGACCAATGACCATGGGCACTATTAAAAATGATTTACCTCCATCCCACTTGTCAAATCAACAAATTTTTCAATAAATTGTCAAATTTCCTAAAAATAGGGAATAAGAAATGTTATTTTGTACAGTTCTTGACGTCTTGAAAATTTGTTCAATACAAATAAATGAAATTTGGAAATTTGGTACCTGAACATAGTAAAATGACCAAAAACCTACCATAGGTATCCTTAAAATTTGGAAAATTTTCCGAAAATTGATAATTATAATTTTCAAGTTGGTAAAATTTTCAAAAATTACAAATATCATTGTCGAATGTGAGCAGTAGGTATTTCTAAAATTTGACAAAAATTTCCAAAATTATGCCCTCGAATTCTATAAGTACTCATCTAAAACTGAAAAATTGAACATGATTTTGAATTTTTAAAATTAAAGGCAGAGATAAAGAAGCTTGTTAAAAAATATAACCTGTTTTTTTTTAAAACAAAAATATTCATTTTTTTGTGTTGGAATGTAATTTTTCAAAATTTCAACTTCCCAAATTCCCCTTGTTCGAGCAAACAGATATTTATTATTAATTTTGGTTCAATTTTTTTTTTGAAAATTGTGTTTTTTTACTCGTCATAAATTAAGAAAGAGAAGACCGTTCTCTCCTTCTCTTCACCCCCCCCCAGAAATATTTCGACGAATTTTCAATTCTGCTAGACTTCAGTCACCAAATTCACCCCTCCCCCCCTCAATTTTTGACCCAACTACGTATCTAGATGATTCGTCAGATAAATAGTAAAATTAGACCCTGAAGGCTCCACTCCCTCAGCAACTCTCCTCCAAAATCCTAAAATTCACTCTACCTCAAATTTTCTTCTGCAGACAAATCCCTCCCAGCGCAATTTCTCCTCATCCCACCTCGTATCGCCGCTCAATTCGCAATTCTTAATTCGTATAATTTTCCACAACTCATCGGTATAATAAACATTGCCTCGCTAATAACTGCTTACCGTTGAAACAAAAAAAGAAACAATTAACACAGGATACCTGCGCTTCGGTAGCTCTTGCATATCTATAACATCTACAAGTAACAAGTACGTACCAAACCTATGGTTAATTTGAAAATCACGCCTACATCTGCACCGAGGTAACCCGAACCATCGCCATTTTCCGGCGCGAAAATTCTTGGCCAGTGCCTCAATCACATTCACACGAATTTCGGTAACAATGTCGTCATTATTGCAATTACGTGTACGACGGTACCGCCTTCTCGTACATAAAAAACCGGTTCATTTTCCACGAAAATTATGCACGTACAGCGTAAAAATGGCGACCGGCCGAGGGGTTATTCGTAAGCCTCTCTAAAAGACGATGAAAAAAAAACGCCATTTATCCGATTGGTCGATGCATGGTGGAAACCGGTAAAACCGTTTCCTTCACAGAAATTTAACCAAGAAGATATGTATATGCGGCGCGACAGATGAAAATTAATGCCAAAGAAGAGGCGGTTTTTAAACATGACCGAATTACCGGAAGCATTAACCTATTCATTTCCGCCGTTCCGACCAAATACTCGCTGTTTATTGGTGTTTCGTCTTGAAGCTCGCGCGATGCCTACCATGAGTATGAAGTAGGTAAGTGTATTGAAATTACCTAACCGTGTACATTGTACAAAGAAAACCTTTCGTAGTCTTAATCTAAGTTTAAAAATGTCTCGGCGATATTATCGCGTATCCTTTGGTAATTTTTCTTATTCTGGGAGGGAGGGGGGCTCCCTCTATCTACTCGGATCTTTCTCTGGCTCATTATTTTTCTGTTTAATTTTACTTGTTTAATCGATTAACGAGCAGCAGCACGTGTAATTAATGTAACGTTTTGTGATGTACGTTAATCGATGTACATGATTGTATTATAAAATATACCGGAAATACATCGTGTATTGTTGACATTGACTAATTTTAATATAATTTTTGAAAATTAGTCGAGCTTTTGAAACGAAGGCTCGCAAACTCTCGATAAAAGTCACGAGCCAGTCTGAGGTCTGAGTTTCTGCAAAGGCAAAGAAAATGGGAATTTTCAGAGTATTATTTAGAGGCAATTTTCCAACTCAATATGCTACACGACTGAAATTTTTCAACTTTTCTTAGCATAAAATGTAATCTTCTCAGCTTTTCTCAAAAATTGATAATTTTTTCAAAAATTTTCGACCTAAATGTAATTTTTTTACGTAGGTGCCTATAATTTTTCCAGATTTAATTCAAAAATTTGGCATTCCCTTTGCCTCTTATTCAACCCAGCAACACAATAATTAGAACCTACATCATGATTTTGTATGACCCACTAAGACCTTAAATTTTTTTTTTGATCTTTCCCACCTCACTCCTCCTCATTCGCGCAGGTTTGTACAGCAATTCAATTATAAGCTCTAAAAAAAGTTTCAATTTTTTATTCTGAAAATTACAGATACCTATTTGGAAATTTTTAGTCGATTACTTTTAGGAGTTTTATGATCTTGTTTGGTTAAATTCTCAATTTTTTTGTGACTTTCATAGTCTCTTACAAGATAGAATCAAACAGAAATCATAAAATTGAATTTTTAAGCAGAAAAATTTGAAAAAGCTGGCCTTTTCACTCGTAAAAGAAAATACGCAGAATGAGTAAAAAAAAACACTTACCTATTAGATTTTTGAGTCAAAAAATTATAAACATAACAATTTCGTCAAAATCAAAAAATTTTAATTTTTTGTTTATTCAGATTTATAATGAAGTGATTTTTAATTTGTTTTGATTAATTTAGATTTTTTTAGATTTTCAAGACGAATTTACATTTTATTTTCTCTGAAAAAAGGAATACCCCCCTCCCATCCCTCAAAAAAATAAGCGAAATTAGCGAACCAAAAAATGTTAAAATCTTCAAAAAAAATCTTTGAATTTTCAAAAGTAGAAAAAAATATACAAATCTGAATCACCTTTGCCACAATTGATTATCAGACCAGGGGAACTGAATGGAGATGGAGGAAGCAGGAAGTAGCTTGCCCTCCTCGGTAATGGTCTAATTGCATTTTTAGTCAAAAAAATTAGATTCAAGTCAGAAAATTCTTTTAAAAGATGATCTATTTAGAAAAATTTCAACATGGATAAAAAAAACACTTTTTTCAAAAAAAATGTCTCTTCAATTTTTCTGAATTTCTAGAATATAAACAGATTTCAAGGCCAAATGAGGAGTGCATGGGATGAAATTTTGAGGCCTAGACACAACTTTTGTGCTATCTCTCTGTTCAATTTTCGAAAAAAGTTGCGAATTTGTGAAATAAACGACCAAATTTTAAAAATGAAATTGACAAGGGAGCTGCTCGAGGTCTGACACGCCAAATTGAAAAATTTTTCATAGGCTTACAGAGTATCACATCAAGAAACTCCCACAACCCAAATTTCAGCTCCTAAAGTTGACTTTGGGTGGAGTTCTGTAAGGAAAAATGATCAAAATTACTTTCAGTTTTTGATTTAAAATAAAATTATACCTAATAGACAAAAAAATGCAAAAAAAATTGAAAATGAAAAATCTGCTGTAGATGAAAGTGAATTGGAAAACATTTCAAAAATGAAGAAAAAATTGGGAAAAATGAGAATGAAGAAAAAATTGAGAACGCAAGTTTAAAAATGACAAAAATATGAAAAATTTAAAAATGAATATAAAACTGAAAAATGAAGAAAAATTTGTTTAAAAAATTGAATGAGGGTTTGAATTCAGAAAAATCGCACAATATGTAAGTACACCGGAAAAATCATTTAGGGGATGAATGTTCTACCACGATCTACCCGCGCTATGTGTAAGCCATCTGGAGATGGAATAGTTGGAGAAAATTCATCTCCTAAATGGCTTATGGGGTAAAAAATTTAGATTTTTGTAGTTTTTTCGGTGTACTTATTGGGCGATTTTTCTAAATTCAAACCCTCATAATTCCACCCCAAGTCAACTTTAGGGGCTGAAATTTTGGGTGTAGAAAATTCTTGTGATGCTCTGCAAGCCTGTGAGAAAAATTTTTCAATTTGACGTGTCAGACCTCGGGTAGCTCCCTTGTGAGATGAAGTGTGACAAAATCAATAAAATGTCGAAATGTCACAGAATTTATTAAAATGTCAGATAATCTGTTTTTACAATCGATGTATTTTTGTTAAAATTTCAGCTATTTGAGTTTTTTCTCTTTTTTTTCAATTCAAGTATAAAATTTCTGAACAATTTCAATAAATGAAAAATGATAAAAAATTTGACATTTCCGTAACTTTTTAATAGCCAGACTTTTTGAAGCAATTTTGAAAATTGGATAAAGAAAAAAAACATAAATATGTACCTATCTCATATTTTAACCAAAAAAAAGTCATCAATTGGAAATATCTGAACTTTTGATATCTTAGCTATGAAATAATCTTTAAAATACCTATATCCATGATTTAAAAGCTTTTGTTCTAAAACAAAACTTGTGAAATTTTTGTTTTCAGTTGGAAAAAATGGGAGAAAATGGAACTTGAAGTAAAAAAAGAAAAAATGAAATTATAGTTTAAAATTGTCGATTTTTTGTCCCCTTCTCCAAAAATGTCAAATTTTGTCCCTAACTCAGATCTTTCAAAAATAGACAAATACAGGTATGTCCAACTCTCTCGCTTCTTTGCTCAGGACAACTGTCCTCGCGATACTGGAATTTAGGATAAAAGAGAAATTTTCAATTTTTTGAGGTGGATCAGAAATCCAAAACAATTTTTCAACAAAATCAATAAATCAATCTACTTACACTAATAATAATAAATTTGACCCATATTAAAATATTAATTTTTTTTGAACTACAACATTTTTTCTTCAAATTTCAAATCTTACTAAATTGACAAATCGAGACTTTTATCTCTTAAAAATTTATATTCCTCTCTAAATTTAACATTCGAGAGCCAAATTGCGAAAATTTTCATCTCAAATCCTTCCTTCCAACCCAGCTCTATCAAAACCCCCACACATCTCCAAAACAACACTTCAATGACCCAACACAAACCAAACATCAACACAGAGAAGCACCAGTAGCAACCACAACAAACAATTCCTCCTTCTTTCCACACCCTCTTAGCAAATTCCGACACCATGTTAAAGACCTCCACACGTCGTACTTAGCACCCAATAAGCTCGTCTTTTCACATACAACTTCGCAAACAAACTAATACCACGAAGTCATCTCGTTAATGAATTTTTTCGTGAAAAAACCACGTCCCATGGACGAAACCAGCATTAACTAATTACTTAGGTAGTTTTTATCACGACGTCGAAATCAGTGCCAGCGCCATCAGCCCAAGCCATAAGTATATCTTCACAGTGAACTCGGATATCCGAGACCTTAGCCATTATCAAATCTCCATCGTGGATATGAAGACGTACACTCGCGTAGTACAAAGCTTCACAATTCTGAATTCGTCTATTGGCCCAAAACAACCAACGAACGGGAAAAAAACCGACGAAAATTTCCCACTACAATTAATACAGTAAGTATAATTAGAAAACTTGCGAGAAGACAGAGGAGGAAGACGTTCCAGGGATTTCCTGTCTGTATGCATGGCTGAAAACGCTAATTAAGTATACCATTCGATGCAAATGGCGAACGATTACATGTAAATGATGCGATACGAGTACATCCAGCATATTGGATGATGCATTTGCACGTTTAGCAACCAGCACGTGCATCCAGCTCGTATTCTCTTATCACAGAGAGATTTTTTCCCCTTAACGAATTTTTTCTCTCCAAATCTCAGTTTAATAATCGGTTGTCAGTTCGCACAAATTAGTTTTCTACTACTTGAATATGTAAAATTATACCTATATTTTGTACGTATTTGCTAAAATATACATGTCTCTCGAGTAGATACCCGAGTATTATCTCTACAATGAAAAAGATGAAGATAATGACGTACGTACGACTGGTATATCTATATCTGAAGACGTATACAGCTCAATCGATACAAAATACGTTGCAGGTTGAGTTTTATGATAGATATAGATACTCCGAACGTATATAAATCTATAAAGAAACCAGTTCTAATTGTTAACCATTTTTAGGTAATATCCGTAACATGAACATGAAGATGTTGGATGCTGCGAGTTCTCTCATACTTCACAAGGTATTCGATCGTCGACCGTATCCGAGAGCCACCTTATCTCCCAATTCTAGCAAATTGAATAGGTACCGGAAAACTACCTAAATTGATAACTGCTTGGCCAATTCGGCTATATTCAAATACCATATCGGCGAATGGCGCAGCTTTGGAAAATATTAATTCTCGGATTCTCGGTGCTGAAACTAGGAGGAAAAAACAGAACCAGGTTCGGTTACGGTGCCGAAAATCCGAGCCCATAACCGTAAAATCCTCAGTGGGAAGCAGTTGGAAAAAGGAATGAAAAAAAAAACCGTTTATAAATCGATACGATTCCGATATTAAAACGTTGATCACGTATTAAAAAAATAATTTACATCTCGACGGGGCACCATCGAAATAGCCCCCTGTTAATGTGTCAAACTGGCAAGTCATCCTGGTTGCGTATAGTTCCCCCTATTTGGTCGTATGTGCTTTTCGAACCTATTCGAACGTGCTGTTTCCCCATATTCTCATTCTACACAACCTATGGCATAATTTTTACCAAAATATTCTTATGGTTATGGATTTCGTATGCCAGAATCATCTAAGCAGGGGAAAAAATACCGAGAGTAATTTTTCTTCGCATTTTGGTACTTTTACGAATCGTATCCGAATCAATGAATCGACAAAAAACCGCGCAATCATTTCACAATCCACCCAACGACGCATCGTTTTACGCCTAATTTAAAATAACAATAAAGGAGGAAAAAGTTCCGAGCCGAAAATCTCAGCATCTCCGGCAGAATCGAATCTCGACTCATCTTTTAATGCATATCATCTCCAACACTCGGAGGAGAGAAACGAACCGACGACGAAGGAACGTTACATGAAATATTAATTTGGCCGATACGCGTCGTGAATATCGCGCATTTTTCAACAATATAATAACACAATAAGGCCATTTATTTATGATTATAACCGCGCCGTCCGCAGTTAACGTCGTATAAACGTTGCTGACAACGAGGTACGATGACCTCGGAATCGCCTCGGCTGCGACCAAGCCGCAAAAATGATTCAGCTTTAACGCCAATTCACCTGACGTGGGTGCGAAAAATTCGCCAGAAAAAATTCCAAAATTTTCAACCAATTAAGAAATTTACACCTTGGGTTAGGCTAACGCGAAATGCTACTATTGGCCGAACCTATAACTGGTTTTTCAATCGCGACCACAAAAACGAAAAAATTTCGTTGAAAAAAAAATACACATAAATTAACTCATCCGCACGTTCGCTGTTCGCTTTACGACTTCTTCGCACCTCGTTTCCATCATCCGAAAATCACCACAGACGAGCTCGCCTGTCCAAGTCAATTTCGTCGGTGAAAAAATTACGTCGATAAATTATCGTAAAATAATGTCGATATTGATGATAGGCCAAGGCCCCAGAGCTTTTGAACGATTTCTCTCGTCGATGGAGAAAAGGTACTAGTTCCATTGACCTGTTACCTCAGTAATCCAAAGTGGTAAAGTTGATACAAAAACAGCTCAGATGGGGTAAACATCAATAAGTTAATTAATTCACTTGTCGCGATCCCACAACAGTGTTATTTAATACCGTGCTATATACTCGAATAAGTCATAAAAATCGTACACATTCGAAGTAAACGAACACAAATAGTCAAAAGGGCATTAAAAATTTACCTATATAATTGTATTCTTTGGTATGATTCTCTCTGCGTTTGGTAATGAATTTACCCATTTATTTATTCTTATTCTTTTTACTTTTATAATACCTTCGAGTTCTATCTCCGGTACACCGCGAACCTCGTTAAATAACATTTTTCTCCCTTTTTGATTCCATTAACATAAAGACTTGGACACTAAAATGTCTTAGGATCGTTAAATCGAACCCGATGGAGAAAAAATCAACCCAAAAAACCAATTGTACCCGCATTTAATTTTTTTTATTGCACCGAAGGACAAAATCCTGGTACACATACAGCGTCAAAAATTACCGTAATAAAGGGACCGAGCTGGGTTCCATTTGGTTCTATTCTTTTATATTTTTTCGTGTTAGTTTTCTTTCTATTTGTATGTATATCTTTCGCCTTTCGAATGAAATCAAATCCAATAAAATTACTGGCCTTTTTCGTATTCGTGTGTTTGGATCATGAATGTTTAAAAGGTTCGGGAATGAATTTTCTCTTTTTTCTTTACCTTTTTTTTTGTCCTGGCCCTGGACGATGGGAGAAATTTAATCGTAATCGCTTGACCGAAGCAGCTAAGTAACTAATTCTATTCAAATTTTCAAATAAGTAGGTTGGTGTATTCTGTTTTTTTTTTTTTTTAGAAGGAAGAGGGTTCTATGAGATACTGAAAATCCACTTACGTTTTTTTTTCAAATTTTATTCGTTCAAATTTTTCGGTTTTGGAAAATGTGATAAACTAAGGTATTGATTTTATAGTTTAAGGTTATCAACATCTGATTTACCAACGAAGAATCGAATACTAATACCTACCAAACAAATTTTCTCAACATACCTATCCGGATATTAATTAAAATTATCAATTTTCATGTCAAATTTGATTACTCATAATCGAAATCCCTCTCAAAAATTAAACTTAGATTCAATTTCTAAACCATAATAAAATTTGAAAAACAAATAATCAAATCATGTAAAGTTTTTTTTTGTTTACTACATGGATTACTGAGATTTTAGAAGTCGAAAAAGGCTTAAAGTTTCAAAGTCGTTCTGAATTTACACTGAAATAAAAAAATTTTATTTCAAAAAAAGCCAATGTCACTAGATGATTTTCGAATTTTAGAAAAAATCAGACAATTATTTTAATGTGAAAATTTTTAATGGATTTCACATTCAGAATTCAGGATGGAGACTGGATTTCCTAATCAAAAATTGATCATGATCCAAATTCAATTGCTTACTAGAATTTGAAAAATCGATTTTTCGCATTTTCGATCTTAGGTACTTAATGAAAAAATCGATTTTTCATTCTATGTACTTGAGAATTTCGAGCTGAATTAGGAAAAAAATAATAAGTAATAGGGAAAATTTGTATACCTACTTAATAAAATTAAAAATTGTATAAAAATACAGTAATTTTGTACATGAGATACTTATTTTACTGTAAATTCACTTTAAAACCTGAAGTCTGTCATTTCAGTACTTTCTCATTCCGAATCAGTGAAAAATCACCGATAAACAGTCAGAATTGCAGCACAGGAAAAATCAGTGAAATTCACTGATTTTCAGCAACTTTTCACTGATTATTTAAAGAATTTCACAGATTTTTCAGTGAATTTCATAAATATCACTGAGTTTTTAGTGAATTTTCACTGATTTCCAGTGATTTTATTTCACTGATTTATTACTGTGCTGCAATTCTGATTGTTTTTCAGTTTTTCATTTATTTTTCATTGGAAGGTATTTTCAAAAAAGCTCACTTGATCATTTTTTAATGAAATATCTAGATAGGCATAAAAAAGAAAAAAAAATCAATTAAAAAAATTGATTTCAAAGAATTGTTGATTAAATGTCATATGAATTTTTTACAAAAATTCCTAGAAACATTTCAATTTTGAAATGAAAATTCGTTTTTGAAGTTTCGAAAAATGAATGCCCTGAACAATAAATTGCGGATCCAGACGAAAATTTTAGGGAAAAAAATCTGAAATTGATAATTATGCCAATTTTTTTGGATTTTCTTAAAGAGAGAGAGAGTTGAAATATGTCAACAAATAGAAAAAACGAGGATTTTGTGAAACAAAAAACGAAAAATTACACGAGTTTTGAAGAAATTTTCCAAAATACTGAGGTATTTTATGTAGTTAAGTAGATGGACAAAAATACCATTCGAGTAAAGCGGGAGCAAATTTTAAAAAAAAAATTACTTTGGAAAAGCCAAAATTAATCATTTTTAAAAACATCTTGCAAGTCATTTTTGGCCGTTGAGAAGACGAGACCCCCCCCCCCCCCCGGTAGATTAAGCCTATAAATAAACACATGAAATTGGTAGTAATTGTTTTTTTTTTTTAAACTGAATACTTTATTGATAGGTATTCATAAAAATTATTCATGACTTTCATCACCAAAATAAGACACATTTATTCTCTAAATCCGAATCAGCCAAATCTGGTGGAATTTTGCCTTTCCAAATCAGTGAAATAAATCTTACTGAAAAGTGAAAATCAGTCATTTTTCACTGATTTTTCAGTCAAAAATTATTGATTTTCTCGATCAAATAGCGAATTCGCTGAAAAGTACATAATTTTTGACTGAAAATTCAGTAAAGAATCGATAATGTTTAGTAAAAATTAAATTCGCTGATTCAAAAAAGCAAAATTCTACCAGATTGAACTGATTTAGATTTAGAGACTATAAAATAATTTTTTTTTAAATATCCCAAGGATCAAAAAATTGCCCAAAATCCTACAAATATCATACCCATCTCTCTAAAAAAATCAAAAATTAATTATCCCCACAAAACCTTGCTTCCAGTTTCAGTTTGTCAACCATAAATGAAAAAATCACGCCAGAAAAAATCCCCCATATCGGTATCAAATTACCCAAACACATACGATCATCAACCCACTCTCGACGACAGGCACGAGTCTCGAAAAAATCGCTTAATATGTATAAAAATTCCCATTAATGCAGCACACCTGATCCGAGATCCACGCAGCATTGTCGATTAAAACGGCAGATAATCGAAATACCTGCGTAATAAATTCACGGCAATTAATTCACACCAACATTTCGATCAACACCTTTTTTCGATTCGTCGATACATCATTATTATACACATACGAGTTGGTACATCCTGCCTCACTCTCATACACATATCCTAAGTACATACAGACGTATGAAAAAAAAAGAAACCGACGAGAAGAAATTCACAGAAATGTTAACATCGATATTGAACATCGGAACATGTAAACGAGATCTTGAACTCGAGTCATACCCCCGAACAACGGTTTTTAAACCGCCTTCGCAATACCAATCCGTTTTCAATTATTAATTACATCTGCTTGGCTCAATTTTCTCGAGTTTTTTCAACTTGGGGACCGGTTTTGCGAAAAACTTCCGGCCAAACAGGATCATACGATAAGAAACTTCGATATTGCGGTTATGCAAAAAAAAAATTAAATTCAATACGACCGAGTATTCGAAATAAAGACTTTTATAGCCAGCATATAACATCTGCATTTCCAAACAACACAACAGATTCATCACTATAGTCCAGCATCGTCGACCTAATTAAAATATCTTTTCACGTCGATTACGTTCTAGTAATTAATAAATCAAATAGATGCACACGCAGCTCGCTATACAAATGGTAGGTAATCTGAATAACGCGTCAATGGCACTGGCACTTCGTTTGTATGAAAATTATCGGTTTACAACCCGCATACCAAATACAACTACACATCCATGTGGGTCCACGACCAGAGTACGAGTCCGCTAGATGGAAAAAAAATTTAGAAAGTCTTCGCGGAAACCTCGAACACAATGAATCCTTTATCGACTGAATACCAGGCTTGTCAAATATCAAAACTCATTGTTGATTTTTTCCACCACTTAGACCATAGGTACATTGAATTCGTACGTAAACGATGTCAAAACAAATAAATCTTTGATTGACAACCTCCTATGATGTTCACAGCTTCTCAGACAGAATTGTCTTCTGCCTCTAACACCGGAGCAGAGCAGGTCTGCTGGGAGCAGGGAAAGAAAGACCAACGTACGTATAACTCGTAAAACTAGAAATCCAAAGGAAATATATATTTACACCGAGCAATGCACTCGACTCATACAAACACATCCCAGCCGACTCCTAAGGTCGTATTAGTTAATTAAGCCGCCTCTAGATAATCGTAAAAATTTCTATCCTCAACACCAAACAGGTGCTTATCAGAGAGTGTAACCGTAAGGGTATACGGGTTGTTAGGTAAGGGAGTAAATAACAAAATGGAATTATTACCTCGGCTGTCACCTATATTACCGATACTGTCTCGTGATTTTTAATTGACAAACTGGTCTGGTAAATACGAGCTCGGTTCTAGAATAAAACTGCTCTGGCTTATACGTGTTATTGGAAAACTTATATTCGATTCGAGACGCCAATACGGTGCTTCCTCTGCACCCTCTAGAGCGGGCTTGCCGAGATAACCACATTCTTCGAATCATAGAGACTGCAAACGCTTCTATGGCTATATTTCTATGCTCTTTAGCTGTACAGGGTGTCCTGTAAGTGGTCTGAAATAGTTCAAATTTGGATGTGACAGAGTTCCACTGAAAAAACTTTGGATGAACATTTTTTCTTCCTTGAAAATTGAAGTGAAAAAAATCAATTTAAAAAAAATCATACGAAAAGTTTTTTTTTAACCACAGGAATGGGTCAGTACTGCGAAAACTGAACAAATTTTCATTTTATGCAGGCATCATGGTGAAATTTTTGAAGAAATTGAGCAAAAAGTGACCAAAAAATGACCAAAAAGTAACCAAAAGTAACCAAAAATTCAATTTTTTTTAGGGAGCGAATTTTTTTTACAATTTTCTAGGAGGGGGGCAATTTTTTCGTAGTTTTCTGCAAACATTTCAAAGATAAATCAACTGAAAAGACGTGAATAATTTCACTTATTAAATTCCTTCGTTAAAACAACAAACAAACTAGCAAAAATTAATTTTTCAATTTTTTTCTTGAAGAATTTTGAAAAATAGTAATTTCTATGTGAAAATTTGAATTTTTGCCGAAGAGTCAGTGGCGTCGTCAGAATCGAAAATTGGGGGGCACAAAAGGGGCCGTGTGTTGAACAACTTTTTTTTGCTTTTTCGAAATGGAAAAGAGGGAGGGGGAGGGGAGACTGACTTTTTTCACCTGCTAAAAATAGGGAGGGGGTAAAAAAGGAGCCTTTTCTACTCTTTCGTCTCAAATAGATCATAGAATTGTGATTTTGTTCATGCCCGAGCGAAGCTTTGAAAAATTGGATTTTTAATGCCCTAAAAAGACATTTTTTCATGTTTTAATGCTCTGAAAATCCTATCTGATGTAAGTGTAATGTAAATTTATAAATACAACATAAGTTTTTTTGGGGGTAAGCGGAGGGGCATAATTTTTTCCGGGGGCCTGGTCCCCCTGGGCCCCCCTTGACGACGCCTCTGCGGAGAGTGCGAAGAAAAACTGACTTTTGAAGGGAAAAAAGTAACTGAAGTGACTTTTTAGACGTGAAAAGTAACCAAAAGTGACTGACGTCGAAAAAAGTGACAAACACCCTAAAAAAGTGATCCGCTATGATGCCTGTTTTATGACTTCTTGTCTTGAAGAGGCTACAGTAAAAATTTGTTCAAAAAAAATGAAAGAACTAATTAAAAGAATGAATAGTACGTTAAAAACCGAACAAATTTTACTCTGAAGACTTTTCGCCTAAGATCGAAAATGAAGGGGCATGACCGTTCAAAATTGAGAATTTTTTATAGCATATTCAAATTGGGGAACTGGAAATTTTTTAAAGTTCATTAAAATTACAAAAACTTGAAAAATTTCTGAATTTTTGACAAAATTGAGATGATTTGAAAATTTTTTGAAACCCACGAAAATTGAGATTATAAAATTTTCCAAGATCTATTAAAATTGAGAAAACTTGAATTTTTTTTGAATTTGTGCCCTGTCACAAGAAAAACAGGTTTAGATCCAAAAGATGATTTTATCTAGAGAGCGGTTTTAAGTTTCAAACTTAGGTGTTGACCAACCAATAATATGAAAGTAAGTGATTTTTGAGATATATTCATCAACTCTCAGTTTGGTCAGCGATTTAATTTCATTTATCACCCCTCCCCTTCTCCTTGCCCCCGATATAATGATTTTTACCAAATTTTTCTGAGAAAAAGCACCTATTTTTGAATAACGAGTTGATTTTTCCATCTGCAAAATCGTGAAAATTGCAATAACTCATACAAAGGTGTCCGAATCGAACTGAAAATTAGTACACAGACATTACGTGACATACCCTCCAACATATTCAAAAATCAAAATTGTTTGTCAATTTCTCTACTTCCCCTAAAAATTAACCATCCATTAACAACGAAATTAATCGTTCGCGAACGTTTTCGACATGACCACTGGATTCTACACGTCAAGAACTATCAAAATCCATCAGAATCCGATTTTCGTTTTTTGGATCTAAGCCCGCTTTTCTTATGACAGGTGACATTTTATCAAAATTCAGATGATTTTAAAATTTTTTGTAGCCAACTAAAATTGAGATTTAAAATTTTTTTAAGATCAATCAAAATTGAGATAATTTTTAAAAAATATGAAGCCCATTGAAATTGAGGTTCCGAAATTTTTTTGATGCCCATTAAAATTGAGAAGATCTGAAAATGTTTCGAACCCAGCTAAAATTGAAAAAATTTGAAAATTTTCTAAAACATATCGAAATTGAGAAAATCAGAATTTTTTGAAGCCTTTTAAAATTGAGAAATTCTAAACATTTTTTTGAAGCCCATCAAAACTGAGAAAATTGGAACATTTTTCGACGCCTTTTAAATTGAGAAATTCTGAATTTTTTTTTAGGCCTATCAAAATTGAAAAAACCTGAAAATTGAGAAAACTTAAAAAATTTTCGAAGCCCATCAAAAATGAGAAAATTCTAAAATTTTTCAAAACTAATTAACATGAGAAAATTGGAAAATTTTTCGAACCCCATTTAACTTGAATGACTCGTAGCCCCTTCATTTTTTGATGTCAAGCAAAATGCTTTTTAAACCAAATTTGTTCAGTTTTCAATGTTCTATCCATTCTCTAAATTGGTTTTTTTAAAAGATTTTTTGAACAAAATTTTTTTGTAGCTCCTTAAATTTTAAAGTTAGGCAAGAAGTCATAAGATGAAAATTTGTTCAGTTCTCAAGGTACTTACTGCCCATTTCCATAGTTGAAAAACATTTTTTATCCAATTTTTTTTAGAAACAGCATTTACTCCTTCATTTTTCAAGATAGGCAGCACGTTCATCAGTTTTTTTCCAACGATACTCTACAAATTTGAACTATGGCAGACCATGTTTATCCAATTCCAGTACTCTAGCTGGATACGAGTTCTCTGTACGGAAATACCAAGACTTTGAAACATCATCCACAAGAACAATTACCCTCTTGTACATACTCTCGAAAAAAGGGTCTTTGTTTACACGGCAAATCTTCATCTCGAGCCTGGTGAATTTGATATTTTCATCGCAGACTTCGCTTACAAAAGTCAAACCAATACTAGATTATATCGTCACTTCCTCGACCTTTTTTTTTTTCGGTCGGTTAACGTGTTAAAACACATGAAAAATACACTCAAATAAATCTTCGTTAAGGACACCTCGAGAAAAAAAAATCCCTTCCTGATGAGCCGGTAACTGGATACTTTGTGGCGTCGCCGAACACGAAAAAAATGTTAGAAAAAGGTCTCACGTAAGAATGAGAATCTTTCAACACCCAAGTCTGGTTGAAAGTGTGGTTAGAGACCGAACGTGTTAACAATTTACCACGACAATCGACCTAATCACCGTATAAGGAACCGTTAAAGGTATCCGGGGCGACGAGGGGGTCGGGGAAACCGTATCCGCGATTTAAAAAATATTAAAATTACATATATGGATTTAAAAGTGCAGGAAAAAAAATGGCAAGTTGGGATTCAATGACGAGAACAAATCCAGCTTGTAACCTATTCTACGATACTGACATTATCTCTTATGGTTCCCATAACAAATGGCCATTGTATACGGACAGAACGCAGTAAAAACCCTATTACCGTTTTTTTCTTCGCTCTCTCACTCTGGTTGGCTTCGCAAACACACTCGACTAACATATGTTAGCGGTAAGTGGTCATTTCGGCAAAAAGTCCTCGTTTCACTATAACAGATGTGAGAACAAGGCAAATATCATATTTTCTACTTCATGTTACCGCTAGCGTTGCCATTATGGTCAATATCGTGTACAAAAACAGAGCAGAAAAAGTTACCGGGTAATTATTGAATTTTCTCCGCAACTGCCCAACATTGTCTGCCCGGGAACAGCAGCCGGAGATCAACAAGTCATCGAATAGAAGAATTTGATAGGGGGAAAGTGCCAATGAAGATGAACCCAAGTTCACGATCGAATTCAAAATCATTATTCATAAATCTTTCCATATTCGATATTATTAGATGGATTTTTAAAGGCAAAAAATTAAAAATAAATTCTTCGTCATACTCGTAGTAGTATCTAATTTACTCGTATTATGAAAACCTACATACGACTGGTAACGAACGAGGGTTTCGTTAATTGAATATTATTTCCTTTGTGCGATTTTTTTTTCGCCTTCGAACACATGTACATATACGTCTTCGTTAAATTTTTTATTTCGTTTCGAGAGTTTTATTATACTCTATCAGAGTTTTTAAATTGCCAATGCTATTTGGTCGGGCTGCGTCAATTTATAACTCGCCGTAGAGACCGGATACGTACCCGTAGCCGTACCGTACGAGTGTTTATGAAAATTGCAAACACATACCGAAATATCTACAAAGAACCAACTGTTCGTACGTATTCAATAAATAAAACATTACGATCGAGTCGACTTACATTTAAATGGTTATCTTGAAGCTGATTCCATAATTAGAATTTATCACGAGCCATCTTGATTTTATCTGTAAAAACCAAATTAACAATTAGTTTATACCGAAATAGAAACGCTACGTTGAATGAGGGGAAATTTGTACCTTACGAGTTATAAAGTTTTTTTTTTTTGGAGTTTACATTTACAACTCGTGTATGAAGATTAATAAGTATACAGAGACGACGTATTTTAGTACCTTTCTTATGGAAGACTATTTCGAAAGATTTCACATTTGTGAAAAAAAAATACTCTAACACGAAGGCAATTATTTATAGATGCGGGATGACGATCCACTTGAGGAAAAAAGGCCTCTAGAGATGGTAAGTATGGCTCGAGAACGAAGCAGATACGTTAAAGCGAGTAGATTAAATAGCTCTTGAACCGGCTGTGTAGTATGTGCCTATTCTAAGGGCTGTTTTGACTCTTGAATTGGTTCGAGAGTCAGATTTCGTATCAAAAATTATTTCTATTCTTTTGAGAAGAAAAAATAAAATGCAAGATAATTTTTTAGTGAAAAGAGTATTTGAAAAAATTATACTTAATTGAGGAGAAGGAGGAGGGTAAGGGGTAAATTTTTAAAGATTTTTATTGAATTTTTTTACAAGTGTGAAGCTATGCCCCACAGAAGTCAAATTAGGGAAAATGAACGTCAAAATTCAAATCTATGGAATCAAAGTTCGAAAAATTTGTAAATGGGATTTTTGAAGACTCTCATTACGATTTTTGGGATTATTTCGCCTCTAAACTTCAAAATGGGTAACAAGAGTGGTACAAGGGGTTCAAGAGTCGAATTTTTGACATGGATATCGATATACCGGGGGGGGGGGTACATAAGTCACGCAACCATATTTTGCAATTTTGATTTTTTTTTTTTGAAAACAAAGAGGGTAAAAATCACTCTCAAAATCATTTTTTCGCGTTTTCGGCCAAAATAAAAGGTTTTATCAAAAAATGTCAAGAGTAAAAGTTTTTTCTACGTTTTTATTTCCTACGGAAATGTTGTAAAACTTTTTTGAAAATTTTCATTTCCAAGCCATTTTGGAGGAGTTAGAAATAACAAGTTTCCAAAATTCACAATTTTTTTCATTTAAAATTGCAAACCTCAAAAATATTAAAATTTATGGTCTAAAAAATTGAAAAAAATTCTATCTATTTCAGAGCAACTTTTTTTTTCTTGTTACCTATACGAATTTTGTATGTGCAAAATGGGCATTTTGCTACAAATTCCTAAGAACGCTGATTTTGATTGTTGAGGGTTAATTAATCTCCAATATCGATATCTGCTCTATAGAGGGATCAAAAACTCAAAAATTTGCGATATTTATATCAAAAATTCCAAAATTTGAGTTTTTTATTCCTCTACAGAACTCATGTTGAGTTAGTTCAAGGGTTATACTCTCGAAAATTGAAACCTGTTCATAAGCACACTCAGAAATTATTTAAGAGAGGGGCTCAGAATTCGGGGGAAAATAGTGGGAGGGGGGAGGGGGGATTTCAATGAAAAAGTTCAGTAACTTGTTATTTCAGTGGCACTGGCGTAGTCAGGGATAATTCATAAACGTATTTAAGCCAAGTAAAAATTTAAAAATTACAGAATTTTAGTTACTGATTTTTCATTCAAAATTATTGATTTTTTCTGACAAACTGGGAATTTATTGAGAAATCAGTGATTTTTGACCGAAAGATCAGTGAAAAATCATCAATTTTCAAAAGAGGACAAATATACTGCCCGAGCGAAGCAAGGGAGATTTTTTTTTGAAAAATCATGTTTCAAGAACAAAAAAATTCACTTTTTTTTACATTTTTACAACAAAAAAATCTCCTGTCTGAGCTTGGGAGGGAAGGGAGGGCTCGAGCCTCCTGAGCCCCCCGGGTGCGCTTATGAACCAGTCTCCTCAAAAACCTATTTACACCCATGTCAAAAATGTTGAAAATTTGACTTTGCACCCCCCCCCCCCCATACTGGAAGCTAATTTTGAGTATTTGGGGTTAAATAAAGCCTCAAAATCGATCAGCGTCCTCGAAAACCTTTCATTATGAAATTTCAATCCAACGACTTTTTTTTTCTTCAGATTTTTTTCCCTAAAAAATATAAAAATATAACTATACCCCCTTCCCCCTCTCCATATACCCCTTCCCCTCCCTCTCTCCCTTCCCTCCAATATATTATTGAGAAATATTCATGTTAAAAGCACTACCTATCCTCTTCAAAACCAACATTTTTCGGTCCTAAATGTGATTAAAATGAAGCAGAAAAATCAACTTTGATCTTCATATCTTCCATTAAAAGCAAATTTTCTTCGCATATCTATTTTTCAATGATTGAATCGAACAGTACAAAGGGGAAATGGAGAGGGTAAATTTTCTCTTATCTCTCAATAATCACAAAATTCTATTTTCAGTAAAAAAATTTGGAACAATTATGAATGATCTTTTTTTTTAACAAAAAATTTACAGATTGAGTCACAAAAATTGAGAAAAATTACTACTCGAGTCGGAAATTTTCAATTTTTCCTCCTTTAATAAAATCAGTTACAGATTTTTTTTAGTGGAAAAATGAACATTTAAGACAATTTTCCTACCAAATTTTTCTTTCATTTCAGCCTGACGGGACACTATACTCCGTTAAAATCAATAAAATACGCTCGTAGGTTGTAAAAATCAACGAATTAGCTAATTTCATACTTCGATATTTTAAAACGTAAAAATAGGTATAACCATAACCAATACTTTCCCTAAATTTTTTAAACCTCACGAAAGCTCAGTTCAACCTTCGAAAATAATTCCACGTAGGTACTTCGTAAAAACCAAATAATCGAACCTGTCGGCCTTATCGTTAAAAAATTCAACGCCGCAATACCACTCGAACACTAACCCCTCATTTACGTAAATTCTCAACCCAATCGACTCCCTCGAACTACCCATAAAACTTGGACGAACATCAACCTTCGACACAATTCGCAAGTTGCTATTCATCGCACACAATGGTAAAAATATTGAGGCATAATTCGGCCATCGTTCGATAAACGCCGACAAAATGTACACAAATCCTACGCTTTAAAAGGGACGCCGGCTCGGTTTTCGCGCTGGTAATTAAAGTCATAAACGTCAATCACCATATTCAAATGCTGGAAACGAGCCGCTCGTACTCGTAAACGGCGCAGCGTAGCTTTTAATTATCCCTTATAAAGACATATAATGAAAAAGTAAAAAGGCCTCGTCGCAAATGAACTAAATACTTAATAAAATTTCACACAAAGTTTTCCGCGTTATTATCGTAGGTACTTGGAGTTCAACTTCCAAACGACCACAAGTTTTAATGTTTAAAAGCACGAAGACGCGGTGACGATGACGCCCGTATAACAAAACACTCATAAATGGCAAGACATCTTCGCGGCCGGGGTTCTCAAAATGTATATCTGACTGGAGAAGATGAAAATCCATCCTAGAAATAAATCATTCTCCATTTTGGGTCCCTAAATCTGGGCTGGGCGAAAATTCACGTAGGTGTTCCAAAGAGACCGCAGATGGATGAATTTTATACTCAAATTAGCTCGAGATTTCGGAGGATTGTTGAAGGAGAATTATTCTGGAGAGAAAATGTGAGTTTGGACAACACTGCTTCGAGGTATTATGTACACAGCTTGGGACGGTGTTAATGAAACATTGTCAAATAAAGAATATTAAAGTCGAGAAGATTTTACGACTTCCTTATACTCTGGCAACCCTTTTGCTATATGGGTTTGGGCTCGACGGACGCGAAAACAGCAATGCAATTGCCATTCTTATCGGAATACTTAGGTACTTGCTATTTGCGGTACGAGTAATAGTGTTTTAACTATTTTATTTATTACACGGACGGTAGTAATTTACTCAAAACATACAATATCCATTTCACAGTGAGCCTAGTCGAGCCAACTCGAATGAGTAAGTTGCGGTTCGAATTAAAACAACTTTCGTGTTTTCGTTGCTACATAACGATTTACATAGTCTTGAAAAAATAAACGAAAGAGGGAAAAAATACCCAATAACGTATTCTCTTTATTTTTCCCACCACGAAGCTCAAAATAATCGACGATGTTGGGGACATCATGTCGAAAATAACGAGATTTAGGAAATGAGCTCGTTTAGGCGATATCCATCATATTTGGGACGTCATTTTCAAACACCGTCAATCATCTCCGCACTCGCCACAATCTCCCAGGTGTGCTATTTAAAATCATCATCGAAACATTATTGTTACCGGAGCCAAAAAATACATCTCCTACGAATCGAATAATACAGGATGGCCGCCTACACCATCGTGTACCCAAAAATGAACCGGTTGCCCACGTAAACGCGTGTGGTGTACCGCAGTATGCACTCGAGTTTTAATAGCTCGATTACACAGCCGATTGTTCTACACGAAGAGCAGATCTCTTGTGGCGTACAAAAGGCTGCTTTTTTCTCGCAGACCTTTTCATTCTCTCACCTCGTCTTGTTGGTGCGACAAAACGTGGCACCGTTCGCAGCACGGTACGATTGTCGATGATACCAGTAGACCTACTTCAGATGACGTCGATATAAAGAAAATCAATTTAAAATTGGAGCAAACATGTCACCTCGAGAATAGACCTCTGAGCGAGTAGGCATCTTCCTGAACTTTTTCGCATGAGGTATCCTTATCGAGTAAACAATATGCCAAATCCTTTTTATAAAAATATGATTTAGTAGATTTAATCGACCGAGTTCCCTGCGCTGGCCATATACAAATCTCGTGTGTGTGAATAACCATAAGAACTCTTGAAATGACACCATTATGTAGATTAATAATTTGATGTCCATGAGAAAACTCCCGGATGAAATTCAAATATTTTCTGGTGTTTGAAGTGCATGTGCCAAATTTGAAATTGCTCAAAAAATTCGACATTGCAAAAATTTCATTTCGGAATTGGTAATTTTTTGAATTTCCTCTTTTTTAGTTTCCAAAATAGAAAAATTTACTGCGGAAGAGGAAAAAATTCCAATTGTAGACAATACGATATCAAACCACAATAACAGAAAATATCATCCCAAAATATTGCAATTGAGAGATCTCTCAAATCAAGGCTGGCGAGAGGGGGTGTAAAGGGTACATTTATACCAAGATCGAGTTTTTTGAAGAACAGGCAGGGGGCTCAAAATTTCAATTTTTCGTTTCATTTCGAAAAAATGTGCTATGAGAAACAAAAAATCAATTTTTTTGCTGAAATTGAAATTTTTCAAAAATTTTTTATAAAAAGTGTAATGTAAAAGGAAAAGAAGCAAAAAATTACGAAAGAGGATCGAAAAACTATTTTCAATATTTTTTTGGAAGGGAAAACCCTACAAATTTTTTCTGCACCGCAGCGAGTCTGCTCTCTCATTTCGATAAACAGGCAGAATTGCAGCACAGGAAAAATCAGTGAAATTCACCGATTTTTAGTGATTTTTCACTGATCATTTAAAGAATTTCGCCGATTTTTCAGTGAATTTCATAAATATTACTGAGTTTTCAGTGAATGTTCACTAATTTTCTTTCACTGACTTGCTTTCTGTGAAAAATTTTTCACTGATTCATTACTGTGCTGCAATTCCGACTGTTTTTCAGTGATTTTTAATCAATTTCACGAATTCAGAAATGAGAAAGTGTATTCGGTCTCACCAGTTCTGCCTCGAATGAGAGCATTATGTCCATAAAAGGACATTTTTTTGCAAAAAATTACGATCTAGGTTAATTTTACTTAAATTTAAGGCCACCAAACGCAGGATAAAAAATTGAAAATTTTGTTACTTCCTGAACGATTCAGTTAAAATTGTCACTGTACTGTAGGACTTCCTAACCTTTCATTACCTTCCTCGAAAATTTAAGCTTAGTCGATCGAAAAATAATAAAGTTTTTCAATAAGTATTTTAAAAATTTCGCATATTGAGTAAACGGGAACAGTTTTTGAATTTTCTCGTTATGTTTATGCTCAAAAGTTCAAAGAACACTATACATAGCAACTATTTATCATATTTATTGGTGATATTAATTAAAAATAGAGAAATTCGAGCTGAATTCAGAAATGAAAAAAATTCCACGGAATAAGTCCCTCTAATTTTTATTTTAAATTTATTTTTCTGTAAAATATAAGTAAAAGAGGTTACATTAGAAAACCCATTCTAGCTTGTAGAGGAATTAAAAAAGAACAAAATATTAGTTTGACAACCATCATCTGTTCTTTTAAAGATGAATTATCTAATTTCAAACTTACAATCTTTTTTTTTCAAAACTATGGTTTTTTTTGAAGTCCTTAATTCGTAGAAATTCTTTACTTAATTGGCTTTCTAGAAAAAAATTTTCAAAAAAAAATTAAAAACTGATTGTGAAAAATTTGGTTTTATAAAAGAAAACAACTGAGTAAGTATTCAAAAATAAATATTTTCACATATTGAAACAAGGAAAAAATTAAAAAGGGTCACAGAAGAAAATGGTGATAAAGATATAACACATTTTGGAATTTTTGAGTTTTCAAGTTTCAAGGTTAAATTACATATCGAAATAAATTAAGTAATAAAAAAATTGAAAAAATGTTGAAATGTGAGTCTGGAAATTATAGAAACCACCCTTAGGTGTCAATAATTGATTTTTGAGTTGACACTGATTTCAGTATGGATTTTTCAAAAGGAGTAAAATCAAGGGAGAGCCTCAACTCAAAAATCAATTTTTGACGCCTAAGGGTGGTTTCTACATATATCCAGGCTCACTGTATTTAAAAAATTGAACTCCAAGAAAAAACTAATCTATATGGAAAATTTTCCATACTACCGTTTTTCTTTTTGAAAACTACGAGAAAAATCCCATTCAATTGAAAAAAAAAATAAATTGAACGTTTCACAACTTTTTGAAAAAAAATACGAGACTTTTTGCTAGACTACCATTAGCCCAACTCTTTAGTTTCCAAATGAAAAACGAAAAAAATCATTAAATTTTTAAAATTTAATTATATTTGAAAGCACCGCTTTTTATAACAGTGAAAGAATTAGCGTTTTTAAAATATGAAAATTTTTCAATAATTCATTTCAGAACCTAATTTGACCTTGAAATTCGAATTCTGAAATGTGTTCCATACCTATCTATCTTTATCGCAACTTTTTCTGTGAGCCCTCTCGATTTTTTCGTGTGCCTGGTGTTTCAATGTGTGAAAATATTTATTCTGGATTTTCTGTATTCTTTCAGCAAATTCCTTCCTCGCAATAAATTTTTTGATAATTTTTTCTGGAAAGTCAATTATAGTATTTAAGGGCAATATTTTTTGTGAGTGTTTCAAAATTGTATTTTCCACATGCTGGGATTTTTTCCCATTTCGGAAATTAAAAAATATAAATTTCAAAAATTACCAATTGCCGAAATGAAATTTTTTCCAATGTCGATATTTTTTTGAGATAAGATGAAATGCAAGACTAGATGCATTTCAGTGACTAGAAAATAATTGAATTTCATCCTGCAGTTTTCTCATGGGCACCAAAGGGTTAATCGACTCATCTCCCTTTTTTGGCCATCTAAGCACCTCGTGTATGAGAAAATAATCGTACACCGCCGTGTAAATTAACACCGTCGTCTAGTCGATTTATACGACGAAGCATTTAATATTCTCACGATGGTTGTTCGCGATCATCGTTGGAAAAAAATCCGCAAGGTAAACAAAAATTCATGTACTTGGTCAGACTGCATGTCGACTGCTGAATTAAACGACCACTTCACCATTTTGCGCACCGGACAATAAATTTATTTACTCGATACGTAATATAAGACTTATGGTGCAAATGAATGAAAACTTTTATCGCTTTTACGCAATAAAATCTTCGATTCGGCGTTATGTGCTTTACAATTCGATGATTTTTTACGATCATTTACAGTTATGATGTTTCACGTATACTCCTTTGCTTTTGCACTTCCCCTCCCCTCACAAGTTGGCTCCCTCGACCGACTCTATCAATTTTTACGATCGATTTGGCCAGTGCCAGCGCAGCTCTGGTACGAAAAATTTTCCTCCAAAGATAACGGTAATTTTATCGAATATATTTAAGCTTTTTATTAAGCTGCACAAATGAACGATACCAGAGTAAAACAAGCCATTACGATCAATTACCATTTAACCGGCGCGAATACCGGTAGGTTTTTGTGGCTGCATCAGTCCGACGAAGTACTCCTACGTACGTCATGACCTCCGCAACAAAGTACATTTTAATCAAACCAGATTTGATTAAATAAACCGAAGAAGCGACGCAGATGTCAACGTATTTAAATTAGCCATTCGCATCTTGTTAACGAGTTGGTACAAAATCAACCAAGTTGGAGTGTTTTTCGCGCGTCATTCTATTATTATTATGTATTCTGTGGAGTTTGTTATCGATCAAACGATGGTTAAACCAACGACCGCGACTGCGACTACCAACACATATGGTATTTTAAATGACCACAAACTACCAGTTTCTCTCGAAATTAATCGAATATCGTGACCGACGTTTATTACAAAATGCAGTGAATTTTTACGCTCGCACACGCCGATATATCTAGGTACGAGGGAAAGAAGAACTATCGAGCTGAGGCCAACAGATGTAATCATTTTTACTTTATCGATAAGTCTGTCTGCTGCTGTTTTTAGAGTCGGTGTTGTGAATTTTTTAGATTACTTGGGCTTCCCGTTTCACGCGAGTTGTCTACGTAGCAGAATTAGCATTATTTCGTGCAAATTAAGATGCAAACATGGTAATTTACATACGGCTACATATGGCGCCTTAATTAAATTCTTAAAGATGATCGGAAATGGTGTGGATGTGGGTGTCTCATGCTCTTTTCAGTTTTGTGATTCAACGTTGGTATCGGAAGTTGATCAAAAGAATAGCTGATTTAGATTAAAATCTCCTCGAAAGTATTCCATGGGTAATTCTATAGCCGAATGATTATTGATCGAGACGTGTCAATCTGTGGAAAATTATCGCAGATGATCGAATTACCTGTTTGGAAAGATTAATTCATTTTGAGAAGCATGGGCGGGTGGAGGAGGGAGAGTTAGAGATCACCGAGGAAGAAGTTGATAGAAAAATTCATAGGTTTTGATGTAGATGATTTTCTTCATTTCTCTCAGGTGGCTGCACTGGGAAAAGGTAATCATTAGAAGATTTGTGGTAACATTTCACAATTTCCTCAACAATTAGATAAAAAGTCTTTGATAACTTTTTAAATTATTTTATCAAAATGCCACTAAATAGTAGGACCAGACTGATTTTGAGGGACCAAAGGTACCGAGATCCCCTTAAGGTCTTGAGGAACTACCCCAAGTTTCTCGCGTACCCCCTCCCCCCTCCCCCGTTTTTCACACCTCATTTTTTTACAGTTTCAGGTAACACTAAGTACATATAAAAAATCATTCTTTCTACCTCCATTTTACTCCTGTCCTTAAACCCTAAATGCCTAAATTATTATAAAAATGCAATCTTTTAAACCAACCAGTGAAGTTTCGAAGACATTTTTTCAGGAGGGAGGGGGTAAAATCTGTAAAAATCTTTACTCAGATTTCCAATTACCTGCGATAAGACAGAGCTCAGCGAGGCCAAAGTTTTTAAAAACGTCGAAAATAATTTTTAAGGAGAAAAATGCAAACAAAATTAGTTGAAATAATTTTGAGGAAAAAGAAGGGAAAACATCATTTTTGTAGGATTTGGATTATTTTAAAATTATGGAAAGAGAAATACAATAAGGCAGCGAGACCGAAGTTTTTGAAAAATTTCGATTGGGGGTAATTTCAGAGTTGAATTTTGATTTCTGAAAGGGGACATTTTCCACCCCAAAAATATTTTTGACGAATTGTTCTTAAGAATTCAAGTTTCTCGGCACCCCTGTGAGGGAGGGCTGAAAAGAATCGAAAAAAATTTCTTGATTTTTTAAATCCATTTTTAATTTTTAAAATTTCCTTCACAAAAGCAACACTTTCGATTCGCCTCACTCATTCATAATTCTTTCAACCAAAAAAGTAATTTTATCATTACTGGGAAGGCGAGTCGTCATTGTTGCCCTTCCTCCATTGGGCGGTCAGACTTTGATAAATACATTCAACTAGGATATGTTTCAGTCAGAAAGGTTCGATAGTCAGGGAATCAAAAATCAGAAATTATACGACAACAAGTTTTCAAGTCTGACAAAGTATTTAATTGTGTAACTGAATTTTTATTGAATTCTAAGATTTAACACTATTTTTATTCTATTTGAACTTGAGATTTTTTTTTAAAGCAACACTTACTTAATGAACTTTTTATTTTTTTGAAATTAAAATCAAAAGGTACCTACCAGATGACTTTTTGTGAAAATATCACAAATTAAAGGAATATTAAAATTATGGAAGGGGGTAGCTTTCCCTCTATGAAGTGGAAAAATTCAATTTTAGTTGTAAAATTGAGCTTGAGTGAGAAAATTTACATAAATAATTACTTTCTGAGAAAAGTTTGGAATGGTAAAGAAAATTGGAAAAATCTTTCTGTTGGAAAATTTTGTTTACCCCCCCCCCCCCCCCTCCAAATACATATCACTTAGCTCGTCTTTGGAATCAATTTCATGGCAAAATTTTGTAACAAAAAAGTACGAAATAAAAAAAAAACTTCGTTTAAAATATTTACAAAATTTGCATGAGATATCGTAAAATTAGCAATTACTCAAAACATTGTTAAAATTCCTTGAAATGGAAACAATTTATCGAGGCTGCGTGGACCACGTGAAAAATAAAGACCGGTCGATAAAACAGCATGATTGATGATGATTCAATAAAAAATGAAAAAATGTCAAATTCTCATTCAAAAAATTTAAAAAATTAATTATTAAAAAATCAATTAAAGTAAATATGTAGTATCTGAATTCCTGAAATTTTTTTAATACGATTAAAATTGTAGACGTACTTACAAGAAAAACTGTTGAATTGCAACGAAAATCATGTAAAAATAAAATCAAAATGTGCAAAAATCATTAAAATTGTGTAAAACTTCACAAAAATTGCTAAATATTCAACGACATGTGTATTGAAAGATCAAAAAAATTCGAAAATATTTATCAACAATTTTTTCACGCGATTTCAACTATTTTTCTCAACATTTTGTACAGTTTTTGAGCACTTCAAACAATCAAGGGTCGATTTAAAAATATTTTTCAATATTTTCAATGAGTAATTTTTTGTAAAATTTCACAAACTTCAATATTTTTAAAGAGGGTTTCCACCATCTAAAATGATTCTGAGAGTCTGAGACATATTTAACACATTTTTCGGCGTGCATGGTAACTTTTCAGATCTTTTGATCAATTTCAATAAAATGAAGTTTCAAATGATTTAAATTAATTTTTCCAATTTTTTAAAACGTTTTTCGTGTAATTTAAAACTACTCACTCTCACTCAAATTCAACACATTTATCGACATTGAAATCATTTTTGATCAAATTTCAACTATATTTAAGGTATTTCTTTCATTTTTGCCATTTTTTGATGTTTTTTTACTTTTTTCGTACTTTCAACGATGGGCAATAAATTCAAAATATTTAAATATTTTGAATTTGTTGCCTCGTTGAAAATTTTTGACATTTTGAACAAATTTTCTTATAGTATTTTGATTGATTTTAATAAATTCAAACTGCATTTGTGGTATTTCAAACATGGTTTCATGAAATTTTATTAGTTTTTTTTTTCTTGTTTTTAATAAATTTTGAGATATTTCAGATAATTTTGATGTATTTTCACTTTTTAAACAATTTTATTGAATTTAAATGACATTTCAACAAGGTTTGAAATATTTCTAATGATTTTTTTAAATTTCATTTCGATTAGCAAATCGACAAATCAATTTCTCCTCGCAAACAATTGATTCAAAAAAAAAAAAAAAAAAACAGAAATCGCAGGTTAATTTTGATAAATTGTCGACTCAACAGGTTATTCCAATACCACAATTCAAACTTATGTAAAAACAAACTCGTATCCATAAAGTACAGCATCTCAAACGAGCCACCTTCGCGTCTCACAACTTTCGAAACACGTACATCACAATCCACGTTCCACATTACGGTTGCTAAAGCTTAAGTTTAACACAAAGAGCCGGAGAAAAATACACATGTAGCAATAAATATGGCACCATCCCATAATTCGGTAATGGTCAAGAATTACCGAATTCTTTTTCACTTAAACCAGAGCACGCCGAATGCGTTATGTCAAAAAAATGTAAATTTCATCAGAAATAATAATAATAAAAATCAACCTACGATTATAGGCGCGTAGTGTACCGCACGTAGAAAGATACATGGTATAGGTTTAGCTTACGTATTAGGTACCACCGTATGGCCAAAATGTACACATTTTAAAAGCCGAGTCTAATTTGTAAATTACAATTTGTTCGCGTGATTTTCAAAGAGCCCAAGTATTAAAACGAATCGTCTCCGAGGGCTATATCGTATTTGGTAAAACAAGTTTCCAACACGAGTTTACATTTATCAGCGTGAGTTAGGAGTTCGAGCCTAGGAGAGAATTCTCCATCGACAATGTTTTCCAGTTGTCTTACATCGTCTTCACTTGCCACAGTAACTCAATTGTCGTTCCGTAGGTAGGTGAACTTATTGCAGTACTTGGGAGCCGACGAAGCGAAATTTAAATACGACACCATTATACGTCCACGCAATTGCGAACAAAATCGCGATCCGAATTAGGTATAAATTAGTATGAAAAAACAACAATGAGTTATTTTAATACCTCCAACTACCGACAACTGTTTTCCAATGAAATCGCGTCGATATGGGATAAAATAAGGCTATCTGTTGACCTTCTGTGTTTTATATCTATACCTACACCGATACATAGCCAGATACGAGTGTACAATGCATCACCGATCTGATATCACCTTTAGACAAAAACACTTGCCGCAAAATCAATCCCATACGGTAACCTTAGCTCCATTCGGCGTATCATCTTTTCTAAGGATAACCTATTGATCTCGCTTTCACTATCAAAGCATCAGCCGTCATTCAAAAGCCAAACAAACAATTATTTTTTACTAGATTCACTCTCGTAAAAAAAATCTCGTTCCAGGTGCTCCCAAAGCAACGCCTCGTGTCTGGCCTGGGTTAAAAAATTCAATTTTTTCGGATCTCTTTGTACATATTCGAACGAGCCAACAAAGGTACCAAAAAAATGACGAATCTATTAGAAAAAAAAATCCATCGGTTTGGAAAATAAATACAATACGTTTGAGATAACCCATTCTGTAATTTACGTCACTGCTCGTGTATTTTTTTCAAATTACCGTACACTTTGGTAATTATAGGATACACAACCCTTTAACTTTCCATATTAAATTCCACCATCATTTACCTACGATAACTGTACCTGTCTGGGGCGAAAAAAAATCATTCAACCCTTTTCCATACCTAATGATCGGTCTTTGGTGATTTTTTTCTCCCTCTGCGATGAAGAAAAAATAATTAATCATTTGATATAATTCTTGGTTTATTTTTTGCTTGATTGTATTGTACGAACGAAATTGGACAGAAAAAAGTATGGACGGACGTCCAACATGTGAGCAGCACGTGAACCTTTGAGATGAAAAAATAATCACATGGCGTTCAATTTCACCGCACCCTAAATTATTCGGCGTAGTTGTCTGACTTGAAAGATTGGCCAAAAAAACCTCATCATTGTTCGAGCCAAGACAGGGTGTAGAGATATTGGAAGTTATCTATACATTTTTAATGAAAGGGAAAAAAAAACGATTCCTATGGAAGAAAATTCTACGTTCTCGATTGTTCCAAGACCGATAAAAATTGCGAGCTGGAAATCCAATTAGATGCGGAGCATCTCGCCCTCGCAGAAGGCAATAAAGCCATGAAAAAATCATCCTTCCGAGCTGATTAAACCGAATCAAAGAGAAGAAATGTACCAACGAGAGACGAAAAAGTGAAATAAATTATCCGGCGTAAAATATAAAAAAATTCGCCCCGAAGGCAATATTTACACAAGTTTTCGTTACATCACATCCAACGGTTAACGTCCAATTAAAAAACCTAAATCCAAACTGGTTTCGTTCTGATTATAAGTACACGTACCTCGGAAAACATGACTTTTTACCCATCCCAATACACATCGAGCCGAAGAAGAAACAGTGTCAAATTTTTATATGGTCGCACGGCGATAAATTTACTATTTAATTTATTTCCTAATACCTGAATTTATGCGATAGGTATATTTGGCGGGATGCCTTCCTCTTTCCGTTCCATTATACTGGCTTGGAAAAATACACAAACTATGCAACAAAATTTCAACTCGGTAGAACTGACGATTTAAAAATTTATATAGCTTCGGGCGCAGCAACGATAATGGGTATTTTTTTTTCTTCTTCGTCGAATATTAAAAACTTTCGAGTCTTCGGCACTATTTAATTTCGTGTATACACTTTCGACTTTACACGATGGATGAAAAAAAAAAACTATGTCGCACGCATACAAAATATTCACTCTCTCGATCCGGTACCTCGCCTCTATCAAACATCCGGCTTCGAGCGTATTTATACATATTTGTTTTTTTTGTTTGGAGGAAAATTCAATTTAAATGTACGAATATAACTCGAGCCATCGTGGTCGTCTGGTTAGGAAAAAATAATACCCGAAGTTCTAAATAGCTCGCTAAATATGCTCGAATTGTTGTATATAGATTTAGAAGAGATAATTTGAAATTTTACTGGATGCCCTAACTCGAGACGAACGAGGAAAAAAACCAAAACAATTAGAATAATTGAACAAAAACTATTCAAATGGCACGTGACTCTGAAAACTGGGCCGAATTATAAATGAAATATGCATATGTTTCGGTTTGTAATTATACTTAAATATAGGTAGTGAAGAAAAGTATCAAAATTATATTTTTCTTATTGCTTTCCTAGAACTGGTATAAAAAATATGAATTAATTTAATTTAATTTTAATTTTCAACATAAATCACCTATTTAGATCTGAAATTAGTTTTTATGTTCAATTAACGCGAGTTTTGGTGAAATTTTTGTTAATATTAACACGTCGTCGTGCTGATTACAATCGTCGAATAGAATATGGCCCAGACTGAAATCAAATGGAATGCGAAATTTAGCGCCCATCGAGTCAAGCCGCGATCGTTAAAAAGCGGTACTTTTTTCCATTCGTCTGATAAATAATGGGGTTTTATCAGGTCGTAACTTTTTTTTTTCAAATATAAACCAAGAATTTATTTTGTCACCTTGAATGCCACTTATGTTAAACGATCTAGTCAATTAGGGGCTTCCGGTTTTAACGCAGTGTGGTTTTTTGCGCGAGATAAACGAAAGCAAAAATTTTCAAGATTTTATTTCTTTTACGATCTGAGTACGGATTGAATGTAGTGCCAGGGTTTGATTTTTTTAAAGGTCGTGTTGAGATGGTTGGGAAACTATTTGCAATGAAGGAAAAAAATAAAGAAGATTGAAAGATAAGAAGATATTCATCTTAATGGGTTGATGTAGAATTGTAGATGAGAGATTTCTGAAATATGATTATCAAAGGCGTCTGCCAAGGACGAAACGTAGTTGGCATGATTGGAGGGGTAGAGGTTGAAAATTACCAATTTGGATGGAATTTTTTGACACAGAATACAATGTTTTTAGATTTTTCTGACTTGAAAAGGAATTTTTAGAACCCCGATTGAGTCGAAATTTGGCTCAATAGAAAAAGTATGTCACCAAAACCTCAGAACCAAATTTTGAACTGCCGAAGTTGATTAGAACGCCTTCTGAAGCCATTCCAGAGCGCTGGAGAAAAGTCAACTTTTGCTGGAGACTT